>JALIZH010001061.1:0-135000 GCA_030522465.1 Rhipicephalus appendiculatus | reverse complement strand
GTTTTATGTGTCTCCTGTCTTCTTCGAAGTCGCGCTGCATTTGTCCAAGTATTCCACTACGTCACATCTTTACTATCTTAATAACATTCCTCTGGATTCTGTTAACTCTTACAAGTATCTCAGAGTTCACATCACGACTAATCTAAACTGCTCACCACATATTGAATACATTATTAACAATGCTAACAGCATGCTTGGCTATTTACGACTTTCCTTGGCATCATTTTCTGTTGTCAAGTTTTATTATGTTGCCGAACGTCTTACGTAACCTGCAACCCACTACCCTCTGTTATGCCTTCATTGGCCCTCAGGGTACAATAAATGAAACTGCGACAAGAATTTGAGACAACCAAGACATTTATCTTTCTTTTTATTCGTAGGAAGCGCAAAACATTTAGTTCAGGGGTCTCAAACTCCCTTCGGGTAGCGGGTCGCAGTCCCGGAATTTAGTCCCGCAAGGGCCGAGGCAGTCAAAAAGGTTGAAGCGGGCTGGGGGTGTTCGAACAAGATGTCAGCTCATGCTGCCTCTTCAACAGGCATTTCCCATATCTCATATGTGGGGGGTCATTTTATCAATAGGATTTGACGTCAGGTTTCGATGAAATTAGATACCTACCTCCAGAATGACTAAAATGTGAACTCCGTATCTGAAACGTAGGGCTTTTGTTCCGCGGTTATGTTTCAACAAACGGTGACAGCATAGGGTGCCTCACGGAAAATATGCTTAAGACCAGTCGCGCCTGCGTAGCTTACCCGAATGAAATGTTATTTCTGCACTAGGCAAGAAAATGATGGAAGTACCATTAAGCTGTCGGACAACTTTTCCTTGTTGAGAAAAATATAACTGCTAAATATTTAAACACCCCGCTTAAACACGACGCCGGCCTTGCCCGCGATGTTCCTTTAATAATAATAATAATATCTGGCGTTTTACGTCCCAAAACCACGATATGATTATGAGAGACGCCGTAGTGGAGGGCTCCGGAAATTTTGACCATCTGGTGTTCTTTCACGTGCACTGACATCGCGATGTTCCTTTCTGGTGCGGGCAGCTCTCCATCGCAGATTGAAAGATGATGCATTACTTATTGAACAAAGTGTATTGACGAATATGATGAAACAAGCGCTATATGCACGAATACTTAGAAAGGACACAGGACGGAGCGCTTGAACTCAGGAAAGCGCTCCGTCCTGTGTCCTTTCTAAGTCTTCGTGCATATTGCGCTCGTTTCATCATGAACCTTTACCAACATGCCCATCTGGCAGTCATCCTATACAGACGAAGACGGTCATGTGCGGGCCAGGCTACTGGCGAAAGGTCCACGGGCCGCGTGTTTGAAACCCCTCATTTAGTCAATAAAAAAGTAACCGAAGTTCGCGATGCTCACCCGGAGGTATCTTGCATCCTAAACGGTGCGTGTCGATAACCGTGACCAGAATGTAGTCGCGCACTTCCCTAATGGTGGCGAAAAGCTTGGTGTATCCGCAGGCGTTTATTAGCACCCGATCGTAGACGCAGCTCACGAAATCATCTATGATCCTGCAATAAGAGAACAGCAAGTAAGTGCCAGCCTTTTTTTTTTGCCATTTATGCGCCGGAAATCAGTGAAAACAAAAGCGAGAACCATACTTGCAGATTGTTGGGGAAAGTTGAATGTAGTTCAGGTAGGCGTTGTACGAATGGCAGTAGATCAGGCCGCAGAGGAAGAAGTTCTTCAGCAAAGTCAACTTGTTGCAAGTATCTGCGGAAGATTTTAGCGTGAACGCCACTCCAATCACACGATACTATTGTCTTAACCCTTTATGGGGCCTAATGTTATGAACAATGCACGCCAACTATTGAGGGCGCGGCATTGTCGTTTGTATCAGCTTCTTATAATATGTACAAAATTTGAGCTCTCTATTGCTATGGGTTTTCGAGAAAAAAGTGGGACATGTGTGTCCCACTGCCCATTGAAAGACAGTCGCTTCGGACTAAAAATATTTCTTTTATTTGTTTTATGCGAACTTGCTGCTTCCTTACAATCAACAAAGGACAGAGCCTACAAACACCAACTTCCCATCACCAAAAAAAGTTGACTAAATGTCCATTGTGCATCCACTCGTTATAACGGCACTTGAGCAGCACATGTGGGTACTGGGCATGCCTGCAATAGTCAGATTTTTGTCCACGGAGGAAGCTCAGCTGCTTCTTTCACGGGAAGAGACTTCACTGCACGAAGCAGAATGAAAAATTACACCATCTCCCGCTAAAGGGAACCATGTGTAGATGTGAAGCAGCGGGCGCTAACGCTTACACTGGCGGCGGCGTTGACGCTGGCGCTCATCGCAGCGTTGCGCAGGAGAGAAAACTGGGGAGGCGCAAAGCAGGCAGTGATGGAGCAGTGTTTCCTACTGGAACATGCCAATCGCTGCTAATGGGCAATGAGAGACAGAAGACTCCGACTGGACACACAGACCCGCACTCCGCTTTTAGTTAACGCGCACGCTGCGAATTTTTATTGTTCAACAACGCACAGGAGAAATCTTCCACCGGCACCACCTTGGAGGTCAAGATCCATTGCCATATATACGGGATGGCCAGTGAACGGTTGTGCAGCGCGAGCAGTCGGTTTTTTCAACCAAGAAACTCGCTAGCAGACGCTGCCTGCGTCGGCGTCGCGAGGCGAGAGAGGGGGAAGCGGAGGAGAGGAGAGAGAGGGGGGTGACACGCATGCGCAGTGGGAGTGTGAACGCCGTGGGCAGGGATGCGTAGAGGAGAGAGGGGGGGGAGCGTAGGAGAGGAGAGAGAGGGGGGGACGCGCATGCGCAGGGGGGAGTTAGACGCCGCGGACAGGGATGGAGAGAGGGGGGAGTGTAAGAGGGGAGAGAGGAAGGGAGGCGCATGCGCAGTGAGGGGGGTGGTTGCCGTGGGGAGGGATGCCTAGAGGAGAGAGAGGGGGGAGAGGAGGTTTTTTATTTTTATTTTTTCTTTAACTGTTTGCGCATGCGCAGTAAGGGTGGGCACGCGGCACACCACCACCACCACCACCACCACCACCACCGGATTAAGCTTCGCCATAAGATGCTTCACATCTAAAATTCGATACTGCGATCAGCTGTACACAGCGTCATACTGGCTACGCTTTCGGAAATATATCACTGAATGGTTGTCAACTTTGCATTGCACAAAATTTTAACGTGAGAGCGTTGAAGAGCTCGTTTCGCAGAAATTCTGGCGTCGGTGTCAGCGTCGTTGGTTGTGAGCGAAAAATCATCATCTTGTCCGTGACCGAAAAATCGAGAAAGATGCAAATAAAAGGAATAATCAAAATTTTTGGGTCCAAGTGAGGATCGAACCCAGGCCGTCTGCGTGGCAAGTAGGTGTTCTACCACACATCCACGCCTCTGCTTGGAATTACATTGAAAATAACTTCCTCTGCTTGGAAATGCAGTGAAATTAACTTTCATGCTTTACAAACACACGTGTCCTGTATACAGGCGTCACAATACAACATGTAATATCGCAGTAATATCGCGTGGTACAAGCGTACATTGCCATCGGGCGTCAGAACATGTAAATATCATAATGACATCGTGGTTCAGAGCCGGCCACCCATTACAAAAGGCACACACGTTACTGCGCGTATTCCCTTAAGACCACGTAGTGCATGCATAGCAAGTTCGAAAACGTTTCCCGGATTTCTCGCTCATAATTGCTTGTTGTTTAAAGCATGCTACCCATTACATAGTATGCACTAAGTGATTGAAGTACGCACTAGGGACAGGATATCGCTATCGCGTTCAAGTCTTAAAGGTGAAGCTTAAGGGTCCCCCAATTTTTGAGGAAACTGTTTGGGTAGGAACGAAAAAAAGCACTATAATAGCACATTTAGGAGCTCGTAAGTATGAAATAAGCTTTTCAAGCTTGCCTATTATGCTGAATCGCGTGGTGAGCACGCCAAAATCTGACGACGAAAGGATACAGCGCGTGCAAGCGGAATGGCTCGTTTTGAACAAGTGTTTGTGCTGCCACCTTCCGAATACCATTAAAACCACTGCCAAAACCGCTTTCTAGAACATCAACGCGGTTGCACTAAAAGTTTGAAAGCAATCGATTCAGCGGTTTTGATCTATAAAATTAGAACATGATGAAGAAAAAAGTGGGGCATATGAGTATCGCTGCCCCACAAAGGGTAATTAAAGGAACGAATGAAGGGGATTTTCTTTTTCTCACGGGATCATGTATATGTTAGACACAACGAAATGAATCGAATGGGCAATTAGGCCAGGGAAAGCATAGACGACTTCAATTGTAGTCTCGAACTGTGGTGTACTAATTGTGACGTAAATAGAACTGAATTGAAGCGGACGAAAAATTGCCATTTCACTTGGCTGAACACACAACCTACGTTGGTTCAGATCCCACCTAACTGGCTGGCCTAATTGTCTAACGCTTTAAAGATATTTACAACCGGCTTGAACGTGTGATTATATCATAGTAAAAATGAAAAGACCGTGAATTATAGTGAAATACCCGACGGTTGTTTTCGCGATTTGAGTAGGAGCATGTATTTAAATTGCGTTTAATTAAGAGTCACAGAAAACCGCTTTGTCATGCAGCCTAGCCCAACTTCTATCAAGCTCGATTACAGAGTCGTTTACTTTGCTGTACGTAGTCTGATGCTTTCATACGCGCCATATTTAGTGCTCTGGATTACAGTATGTACTACATTATCATCCAAAAAGCAGTTGACGCTGAGAAGCGACGCTGCATGCCTACGTGGCAACTAGTGGAACATGTAGAAACGGCGCGCGCACGTGGAGTGCACGCATGCGCACAAACACGAACCGCTGCAGCAGTCGCTTCCCGTTGTTTGAAGCCCGTGTTGTGCCTAGGGCTTCGCAGATAAAAAACATTTGTATATAAATGTTGTTAAAGGCGTTTTACGCGTTACCATTCCGCGATTAGACACTGTGGCCTGTCAGTTTTCCGCTGCACTAGACGCAAAAATGTGCAATAAAAATTGGTTCTCGGTCCCTTTAAATGTTATTAGAGCGAAAGCCTAATACCCTTGTTAAGTTGACAGCGGTAACGACCAACCACGGTTTTGAACCGCGGTTAGCGCCTACCACGGTTCGCCGATGTTACACAGCGCAAAAGCGTCCTCGGTTAGGGCGGCTAACCCATCCTCCATGGACACCGCCATTTCCTCGTTTAACTGACAAACCGAGATTGCCAAGCTCGGTTTCCTCCAACGGCGGTTATCGGCATACCGCGTAACATAAGCGAACTGCGGTTACGTTAACGGCGGTTTAGGCTGCCTGTGTAACATGGGTATCAGATACCTCACCGAACACGAAAATTGACCGTCGGCGCACCGCGGCGGCGGGGACGAGTGATGCAATGATTCATGATCGCGTGATGACGTGGGATTTAACCACTTTCTGAGGGTATACCGCACTACGATCTACGACAGTGCCCGGACATGAATGCCCGTACCGAGAACAGCTTGGCTGTTAAAAGGAAGTGAGAACGATGCAAGAAAGCCAGTGAAAGAGGTTCCCCGAACAGAACTGTCGCATTGAAAGGTATGTACTCACCACTTCTGTTATGGCCTTTGCAAGCATCTTTATAGCCATCGGTGAGAATTTCTGAGAAATGATTAAACGACACCATGAGGTCGCTCTGTTGCCGACAGACCACAAGTTCTTCTACGCATTTCAAAAAGTCGTAGTAAAGCCTGCAGGCAAAAGAAAAAAAAAGAAAGTAAGGTACAGTCGGAACCTCGTTATATCGAAAGTAGCATCGAACTCTTTGATACGATACTGCAGAATACGTTTTTTGTCCTAATACGTTTTTATTTTTATTGCGATAGCAATTATATGGATACTACCGGCTGATTTTTGCCGTCACCGTCATGCCCTGGATATGTATATATATGTGTATATGTAAAAAAGGCAGAAAGAAAAATAAATCAGAAGAAAAAAATTCCAATCCACCGGACCGGGGATTCGAACCAGCGACCCCTCGCACCGCAGCGCGGCGCGTTAGACCACTGAGCCATTCCCTATGCATGCGCCGGCATGATAATAGTAAAGCTATTTATGCACACCATTTACCGCTTGTGGTATGGAGATCTCGGAGGAGCTTGAGCGTATTTTCTATCAAGCAACACTCCTACATTTCCTTTCACTTTGAAAACTGCCCTTGAGACCCGAACGAAAAAGGGGCCGCTTTCTGTACCCACTCGTGATGTGGAACGAAAAAAAAAAAAATGAACAGCTTGCACCTTGCGTCAGACGCCACCACGTGGCAGGAGACGCAGATGGGTCATCCCGCGCGCCGCACTTTAAAATCAGAAGAAATATTTAAGAGCGTCGGGTTCTGCGTTGTGGACACTTGCAGCGCGTTGTTCAAACACAAAGGGCGGAACAACTGTGATAGTTGTTAGTTCGCGCTTGCCCTTTTGTATACCTGCGCGTTCTTTTCGAGCGCCCTTCTTCATGCCTTCAGCGGCAAGCTGCAAGTATCGAGCTGCTCGACGATCTTCGTGTGACATTCCAATTTCTTGCTATCGCATTCATTGCTTCGCCCTCGCGGTGAAACTGAATTTTAACGCGATAGCGTTAAAGAGCTCGTTTCGCAGAAATTCCGGTGTCGGCGTCGGCGTCGGCGTCGGCGTCGTTGGTTGTGAGCGAAAAATCATCATCTTGTTCCGTGACCGAAAAATCGAGAAAGATGCAAATGAAATAAATAATACAAATTTTCGGGTCCGAGTGAGGGGATCGAACCCGGGTCGTCTGCGTGACAAGCAAGTGTTCTACCGCACAGCCATGCCTCTGCTTGGGAATACTGTGAAAATAACTTCCTCTGCTTGGAAATGCAGTGAAAATAACTCATTCTTGGCAAACGCAAGCGTTCTTTATTTAGGCGTCGCAATATAACATGTAATATCCCAGGAATATTGCGTGGTACAAGCGTACATTGCCATCGGGCGTCAGAATATGTGACTATCATAACGATTCCATAGTTTAAAGCCAGCCACCCATTACAAACGGCACACATCTTACTGCGCGTATTCCCTTAACACCACGTAGTGGGTGCATAGCAAGTTCGAAAACATTTCCCACATTTGCCGCGCATAATTGCTCCTGGTTTAAAGCATGCTACCCATTACATAGTATGCACTAAGTGATTGAAGTACGCACTAGGGACAGGATATCGCTATCGCGTTCAACTCTTAAAGGCGAAGATTAAGGGTCCCCCAATTTTTTATTCCCCGCCAACATCTCTTGGAAATAAGGCGTTTCATGCGTTGAATACGATCACAACTTTAACCGATATTGGGTAATACGACCGCTAAAGTTGATCTTGACCAACATATCTAAAAATCCTACGTTTATTCTCCGGTATATTAGCTCAAACTGCGTTCTGAGAAGCCACGATCTGCATGTTGCAAAGCCGCTGAGGCCGCAGCAGCGCCTTTGTTGCGGCAAAAAGATCGCTGCCTAGCGTGGCCGCTGCGTCCAATGATGATGATGACGATGCACCAGGCAATGCACCTTGCCATCTAGCGCAATGTAATCATAATCGAATAATCGAGGAAAAAGTTTCTTAATAAAATTGAGTTGCTGACGGAGTATGCATATTTATCCTCTTTTTGAACCTCTTTGGTTAATACAACTTTCGCATATTACGTTTCATTTTCTGGTTACCGTGAGAAACGTATCAACGAGATTCCAGTTTGTATATTAGTTCGCTGTATCCGATAGTCATTGGTAGATATAAATATCAGCTCTAACTAATCGGTATTCTGGATCGCGCAAGAATCATATAAAATCGCATTATTCTAGGCCTTCACTCGAGGATAATTACCTTTAAGGATAATTAATGAATATATAACTGACTGAGCTCCTTGAAAGAGCAGACGCTTTTCTTGTTAGCAGCTGGAATCGTTGCGGCGGAATCGTTTCGGCAGCTGGCGGGGCAGATCTCAACGACGGGCTTCTTTATACGTTGCCTCTGAGACCCGCATCCGCACCAAGGCGAAACACAAAGCTATAACCCAAGGTATAAATCAAGGCACACGAATGCCGTCGTGCGAGTCCACTACGGGACTCCTAAGTGAAGGATTGGGGTCTTTTTTTTCAATTTTATCATTGATTGATTGATTGATTGATTGATTGATTGATTGATTGATTGATTGATTGATTGATTGATTGATTAATGAATTGACTGATTGATTGATGCACTGGACTAGCTGTTAAAATGCAGAAGGGACCCTTAAGATGCTGGATTGCAAACGTACTCTGCGTCGCGTTCTCATAATGCAATAGTACTGGAGTGTTCAGTAAGACCGTATTCCTTCGCTAATTCAGGGCCGGTACAGCAGGGCACCTGTGCTCCGCCTTCATCGGAATATGGCTGCTGCAGCCGGCATTCGAACGAACAACCTTGTGACGACGATTCTACGTCAGAAACGGTGTGCAGTTTTGATGCACATGCAGGAACCTATGTGACGTCCATAATTAAACGCTGCAGCTCCTGAATGCTACGAGAACAACTGTGTTAACCTTTATACGACGTAGCACGCAGCAGCACATCATATTTAAGCATTGTATGGTATATAGTGCATTTTATTCTAATCCTATGGAGGTCTTACGTTTGCGTAATACCGGTGCTCACAAGTCAGGCCGATGTGAAATGACTAAATCCGGTGGAGGCACTCCGTGAGAGGTCTAGGATACGATGTCAGGTCGACGACAGTGGTGTAAAATGGCTTTTACGAGGGACTATGGATCATACAACGTGTATGCATAGATAAGTACGACACATATCCAGCTAAATTTAAAAACTGCGTTCATCTTTGTGTGAAAGTGGTGCGTACCAATATGCCAAATTTGGAAGATTCGGGCTGGGCCAGGAAAACGCTTGGCTTTTAAAACGAAGTCGCATTTTCGCCGCAACAGCGAAGCAATGAATTGGAAATGCAGCGAATTGGAATCTTATACTAAGAATGGCAAGCAGGTGTCTCCATAAGGATCCTCTCTGGCGAAGCTCCACAAAACGCTGACGTAAGGGGATACTGGTTTTCGTGTTGCTTCAACGCAAAATAAGCGCTGAGGTGTAGAGGTACGAGCTGTCTGCTTATTTAGCAAAGCTTCAATTTGGGCTAGTTGGTATGGCATGTTGGCTATGACAGGCACACCAAGGGCTTGAATTCACTGTTGAGATGCCAAGTAATGACAGCTTGCAATATTTAGATCTACAGCTAACCTTCCACTCGTCCCATACATGCTGGGAATATCAAACTAGGAGCAAGAAGTCCCTGCTTCCATACGACTCGGGTCATACGAAGCTCGTTAAGAGGGCCATAGCTTCCTCATGCTTAGCAATGGCACTCAGAAGATCATGCCACCACCAGGTTAGTGATAGTATAGAGCAGCAAGCCAACAAGCTTAAGAACAGCGGATACCCGGCGTCTTTAATAGCTTCGGTAGCTGAAACGGCCCTAAAAAGTTTGCTTGGCAGCAAGAATGCACGGAAAGAAAACGAGCCAAGTAGGAACTTATGTGTAATTCCATATATGCACAAGACTTCTCATGCTCTTAAAAAGATCGGGGAAAAGCATGGCGCAAAAGTTGTTTTTTCCGCCCCTTTAAAGCTTAAAGGCCTTTGTAAACAAGTTAATGGTTCCTCTGAAACAACGCCCGTAAAAAAGTGCACCATCAAGCATGTGAACAAATATTTAGAATGTGACGAGGGCATAGTCTACAAAATTCCTTTCACATGCGGAAAATGCTATATTGGGCAGACGGGGCGTTGCGTAAACACAAGATTAAAAGAGCATAGGTACGCCACAGATATGCAGCAATCACCAGGGCACTTAGCTACTCATTGTGCAAGATGCGGATGCAATCCCATTTTTAACCAAAAACACAGACGTTGGCGCACGGCAGCTCTAAAGGAACTCGCGAAATTATGGAGGCATACTTCATGTTTAAATCGCACAATCATGTGAGCTCTCCATCTATTGTTCCTCAGTGAGGCAGCTGTTAACTTTATTGACAACCGCTAGATTAGTTAAGACTACACACGCGGAACTGATAGCCAAAAATGCCTTGCTTCCATGAACAACACATGGTAACACAGTGTTGTTATCTTCAATGTTTTTTGTGTATTTTTTTGACGTGCATTTGCAAAAATAAACAGTTGAAAGTTTGCGCACCTACGTTACCATGTCTGCTTATATGTGTCGAGATAGTGCGCCCGTTTGATCGAAGTTCGCAGATGCTGCCCGAGCGACGCAGCCCCCCCCTTACCTCCACCCCCTCCCCCCGCACAGCACACCTTCACGTTCCTTCGCCTGACGGAGCCAGCCGGCCCGAGCGTTTCATTTGTGCTTGTGCCGATCCCGTTGGCAGCCTTCGCAAGCTTTCCGTCGCGCATAGAACTTACGACGCGCGCAACGATGACGCAGTGGCGTAGCCAGGGGGTGGCACACCGGGCACGTGCCCCCCCCCCCCCCCGAAATTTTTTTCGCCATGGCATACATAGCGAAAAATGGTCATTTCAAGGAGGTGCCCTCCCCGAAATCAAGGAGGTGCCCTCCCCGAAAAATATTTCTGGCTACGCCCCTGTGATGACGTTGATCTAGATTTTATACGGAACGTGAACGGCGACCGCAAGCATGGTCCTCGAATGCCCGTATAATTGCTATCGCAATATAAGGTTATCTGCCACTGTGGTCTAGTGGTTATGATGCTCGACTGCTCACTCGGAGGTCGCAGGTCGAATCGCAGCCGTGGCGGCTACATTTTCGACGGAGGCAAAATTCTTGAACCCGCGTAACTTAGATTTAGGTGCATGTTAAACAACCCCAGGTGGTCGAAATTTCGGGAGCGCTCCACTACAGCGTCCCTCATGATGATGATATATGGTGTTTTGTGGCGCAAGGGCCATGGTTTGGCCAAAGAGCGCCAATACTGTGTTCATGTATATTGCTTTGGTTTATGGTTCATGCAGTGGCTGTATATAGGCCTAAAAATCGAAGCTCAAAGGGGCTTAAGATAATGAACACTTAAAATTATGATGGTGGCTGTAGTGAGGGGGGGATGCTATGAGCGTGAGATGTAGAGTGTTAAAGGATGACGAGTTAATAGATGACGAAGTAGCACAACAGCCTCACAATGCCCTTGGGCATAAGGGCCGGGAGGCATGTGCCATTACAATGGGTAACATCGCAACTACGACCTCTCGGGGGAGGGCGTGTTACGATTACTAGGGCAGATAATGTCGAGCGTGCGGACGTCGTTCAAAAAAGCTAGAACGGATTTCATGCTAAATAGTGGTTCTCTGCCCTAGGAAGAGAGCCAAGTGGAGAGGTATGCATTCTTTGTATGCTAACGGAAAGTGTCTTTTTCTCTCAGCTTCCGTTTCACGACATTCTAAGAGAACATGCTGAACAGTAAGTCTTTCGCTACATCTACCACACAGTGGATGTTCTTCACCAGTCAGCAAAAAACTGTGCGTCCCATAAGTGTGCCCTATTCTGAGGCGACAGAATAGGACATCACTTCGTCTTGACTTCGTAAGTGATGGCCAATGTCCTAGCTGTGGCTTAACTATGTGGAGTTTGTTTAAAGTTTCAGAGTCCCAGTTGTGTTGCCAGTGGGTTCGTAGTTTTTTGCGCAAGTGTGGCTTTAGATCTGATGCAGGGACAGCGATGAAGGAGTTGTTTGCGTTTGCATTTAATGATGTTGCGATTTGGTCCGCCAGTACATTTCCCTCAATACCTCTGTGCCCAGGCACCCAGCACACTGTTATATGTTGGCCAGAAGTGTAAACAGAGCATAGTAGTGAATACAGGTCCGCGACTACTGGATTTCTGTGTTTACGGCATGACATTAAAGCTTTCACCACGCTCAGCGAGTCTGTGTATATAACCGCCTTATCCACTTTTAATTGTTTGATGTGTTTGACAGCAGACAATAAGGCATATGCCTCTGCAGTGAAGATACTTGTATTGGGATGTAGAACATCTGATTCAGAAAAGGACGGTCCGACGGCTGCATACGACGCGCCGGCATGGGACTTAGACGCATCCGTGTAATATTCTGAGCAGGAGTATTTGGACTGCAGCTCAAGAAAGTGCATGTGAATGTGTGCTTCTGGAGCGTGTTTAGTCACTTCCATAAATGACGTGTCGCAATCAACGATGTTCCACAACCATGGCGGGAAAGGTTGAGGTGGAGCCATTAGGCGGTGCTCAAGGAGAGGAACAGTCATGTCTTCACACAGCCTCCTTATACGAAGTGAGAATGGCTCCCTCACTGTGGGTTTGTTGTGAAACAGTAGTGCAGAAGAGGTATCATTGAGTGTGGGGTAGCAAGGGTGGTGTTTGTTTGACTGTACATTCAGAAAATAATTGAAAGCGCAGTACGAACGCTGTAGATCGAGAGACCATTCATTTGACTCTACATATAGGCTTTGGATCGGGCTTGTTCTGAAGGCACCGGTGGCGAGACGTATGCCTAAGTGATGGATAGGATCCAGCATCTTGAGAGCGCTGGGTGTAGCCGACTGGTAAACTACGGCGCCATAATCTAGCCGCGATCGAACGAGGCTTCTGTAAAGGTTTAAGAGACACTTTCTGTCACTGCCCCATGAGGTGTGCGATAGGATCTTCAGGATATTCATTGTTTTCAAGCATTTGGCCTTGAGGTACCTTGATTATGCATACCTTGATTATGGGACGTTCCACCCCAACAACTTTTATTAATTTAATAAAAGCGGACTCTTCTATTTCTAACTAAATTTACCGGTCTTGACTGCGTCACGTTACCGTGCTTATTTGATTCTGTGCTGGCCTTTGTTTGACTCCAACATCTAGATTTGGAAGCTCAGGAAGGAGAGCTTTCCTCAAATATGAGAAGAAAAAAAGAGGCACTTCAGTACAATAACAATGTACGTGGCATTGTCAAGATGTTGCCATTAGTGGGATATTTGCGTTTATGAGATCGGCATTTATTTCACACTATATGCACAGCGGCCCACTGCACTATTTCACCAAACGAAGTAGTCATGGCCAAAGGTTTCTAAATGATAATAGGCTTTGAGCGCAACAAACAAGCCAGAAAGAACACAGCACACACGGCCAGGCTTGCGCTTGTCCGTGTGTGATCTTTTTGTTTCGTCCTTGTTTGTTACGCGCAAAGACGCTAAGAGATGACCTCGGCAAAGTTCACTACACGACAACTTCTGATCTCTGCAAGCTTCTTTCTTAGCATGAACTTTTCTTGCTATCCTTTTATCAAGTGCAGTCTCGCTTACTTGCAGGCTTCGCCGGTAGCGGGCCGATTAGGATACGTGCCTCTGAGGAACATGGTGCCGCACGTGAAGTACGTTGAGGCGTACTCGAGAACGTGGCAGTGGTGCGCGGACGAACGGTGCTGTCTTCTGCCTGTCGAAAGAACCACGACATAGACGAGATTGGAAGGAGGCAAAGGGAAGAATCATAGGCGTGCGCATATAAAGTAACATCTCATTATGTTAGTTTATATTTTACAACGTCATATCCATGACGGAAATACGTCAGAGGAGCCAGTGGTAGACCCCGGCCATAAAACACTTTCGTGTTAAAAAAGAAAAAAGAAAAGAAAATGGAGGCGACCGTAGTCCTTGGCGTGGGCATCCGCTAGTGGAACTCGCACGCCGGTGTTCGTGTAGCCTGGTGCATTCCTTGCGCTAAATTTTGCCCAATCGAATCTCAGAAGGCCATGTAGAAACAAGCGAGTGGTTTAGATTTGCTGCACCAGCTAGAAAACGACATAATACATATCCCAATTAACAAGTCACAGAAAGAGATATAAGTATACACTGAAGAAAAATCAGTTCAGCAGTTATGTATACTGAATAACCGAGTGAACCAGTGTTACAAACTGGTTCCCTTATCGACTGCTAAGACGACTTCGACGGCGGAAAGCCTTTGCGCGCTGACTTGATTTTCGTTCGCGATTGTTCGCTTCCTTTCAAGTCTCTTATTATTAAGTCTGAAGCCTTATATGTCTCATCAAACGCGAAATTGGGACCGTCGGCGTCCTGCGGCGTCGGGGACCAAGTGATGCAAAAATCATCTCTCTATGACGTCGCCATGTGACGTCACGACGACGTCACCGAACCTCAACATTTCTGACGTCATTATGACGTCATCATGACCTCATCGCGCAACGTCGCGGCTTGGTCAAAGGTGGTTCGACGATCACGTAGGCAATGGAAAACCAGGTGAGGTACCTCCGATCTTGGAGGCACGCAATTATCATGTTAGGCGCACAAAGCTTTTCAAAGCTTTGGAAAGGTGGTGGGGCAGGATCAATGCATCAACCGAGAAGAAATAGAAGATGGCTTTCGCTTTTTAGTCGTCTTAAGTGAATGCACAAGGGACCCAGCGAGTTTATGAATTACGTATCAATGTCCCCACCAGCTCTTACCAGTTCATATCAGTCTTATCTATGTACATCCATTTTCATTATATGCCTTATCTATATACACGTGACTGTATATGCTGATGATAATGGCTAATGATGATTATGACGACAAGGATGGTGATGACAATGCTGACGTTTAATTGCGCCTTTTCACTTTTCTTCGTCGCGTATGTTGTCTATGCCAAGGGACGGTCACATACCGCTTCTCATGAGGCACTTAACGCCTTAAAAAGTACATTACGAACAAGAAGCTGTCTGACAGTCGACATCACGAATGGTAGTTAACGGTGTCAAGTTTGATCACTAACGGCTTAGGAAAAAGCGATCAGTCTGCTAGCGTGGCTAGGTTTGCCAGTACTGAAATGCCGTCGTAAACTAACAACACCGAAAGAACGAAACGAAAACTGTTGTTCCTTAACCTTTCCATAGTCCCAGGGTGTCGAGTGTGCGAACACAGCGTCTACTTTCAGTGATCACAGAAATATACGGTTCTAATAACTTAGACAACATACCGACGCGAATTCTCTTGGCGGTAGGGCAGGTTGATGCCGGACGCAGCGTGAAGCTCGTTGTCCATATATTCGAGAATCTTCGAAATGCCTATCTTCTCGGGACAGTGGGGGGTTGCCATGGCTTCTTCGACGCACAGCTTGTGGGCACGGACAAGGCTGCGAGTAAATATATCGCATCACGATCTCCAGTACTACCAGAAACAAGTTGGGTTAGTTAGAACAAGGTCTTATGATTCTGAGCGCGAACCACAGACAAGAGGCAAGAGCTGTTGTTTCTCTTTGTCCCTTATCAGTGTGTTAAGCTCAGTACCTTTATTTATGAAAAAATAACTACGTTCTCATTTTTTCAGGAATAACGCGGAACTGCCCACTGGAATCCTGTGTGCGGGGAACAAATGCAGCGCGACCAGGTTATGAACAAAGGAAAACATTTTTCCGCAATGACAGGATGCCACATTCTCGCACCACTACCAGCGATTGGTGAATTGTAAAGCTGCTACATCGTGTAAAGAATTAAGGGCAACTGGCGAGCGTAGTCACTCCAGCTCGTCGGTGCAGTGGGCGTCGGGCTCTCGCGGCTCGAACAACGCCAGAATTCACGCTTCTGCGGCTTTAATTTCGCCCCCCGGAGACACAACTACATTGCCCGACCTTACGCTTATCGATGATCGTCCTCAATTACTCTTTTAGATGCGAAGCAGCTTAGAGCGGAGTTCAATCCGGTGGTGGTGTGCGTCCTGACCACCCTTACTGCGCATGCGCCTACTCCCTCTCCAACTCTCCTCCTTTACGCAGGCGTTCGTTCGCCTTCTCTCCTCTCCTCCCCCCCCGCGCTACAGCCTGTAAACCCACTCCCTCCTCTCCCTCCCGCATTTCATATTCAAGCGAGACTTCCTCGACCGAGCGTGCGCTCGGTCGAGGAAGTCTCGCTTGAATCGTGCGGTCGCTCCGTCGGTTCCCGGTCGCTGCAGTTGTCTCGAAAGCCTCGCTACCCTCGCCGCAGACTCGCGTTGTCTCTCTGTAGCGGAAGCGGTAGCTCGACGCCGAGGCTTGGCTTCGACGGCCGAGTGAACGTAAACGGAAACTTGGTGTGCACCCCCCAATGCTGCTTCGCATCCCCTAATGGTTCCCTTTAGTGGGAGATGGTGTAATTTTTTTTTGTCTGTGGGCGTACTTCTTGATGCTTGCAGATTGTCAGCATACAGGAGAACGAATTAAGAACGGCTGGTAGCGTTAAGGCACCTGGCAGAGCAGATGTCAATCATTCGGCGATCCGCGTTCTCTCCGCTGCTTGACATCACTCTACCAGAGTTGATTGCCGAGGACACCGAGAGTGTAGCGTTGCATAACCTGTCGATTGCGCTGTCGTCGCCAGCGAAGGCTACGCATTCGACGAGTCAGTGAGGAAAGGCGGTGCTCAGAAGGTGAAACCTATAATTGCCTGCAGCTTTCCCGATACAAGGTGCGTCGGTTAATTTATAGTACGAATGATTCGATGATGCTGTAGCCTAAACGCTGACAAAACTTTAACAAAAAATTGTTTCAGGGCCTCTTTAACGCATATTGGCCTTTGCATGATTATTTATGGCAAAGGCGCTTTTATATCTTACAATAAAAGCACGTGGTGAACAGCAGAACCCGATTAATGAAGCCATTCGTAACTTAACTGCAACTGTTCGCGATAGCATAGGATACATTTACCATGTATGTGAGCCCCAGACCGTTGATGTGTTGATATTGTGAAGCAACGTTTAGAACCCTCAGCATTAGAAATGGCAAAGCGCACCAAGACACAAACAACGAAAGAAAAGAGGCCATACGGAGTGCTACTCCCAGCTGAAGTATATTGCGAAAGAAAAACGCGATATGTAGTTCCTCGCTCATTACAAAGGTGATGAGCGAGGAACTGCCCTCGCACGCGTTCACTTGCACATATAACATAGGACACATGCGGGTTGGTGTTATCGCTCTTGGACTTTACACGGAACCTCACGGCGACGGCGACGCCAAAAATGCACCTTGAGTGTATATAGACGATTTTACATTAGGCACATAGTCACTGCCACATGGGCTGTTAAACTTCTGATACTTTTTGTATACCGCGACGTAATTTAATAAGGTCATGAAATGTAGAATGCACCAAACCAACGGTTTTCATGCGTATGCACATACCGTAGCAGAGTTGTGAAAGACGCAAAACGGCAAAGCTACAGCTCAATGCGGCGGCACCGAAGCCGAGCCCGTAAAATATTCTATGTATCGCAATAATGATAAATGACACGGTACTCACTCACAAGCAAGGCCGTTGCGCGGCGAATCATATGGGAACATGGCATCCCGCAGGTTGAATATGAACACCAGGCCGCAGTGAAAGTACTTCTCTAACTGCACGGCTTCGCTGCACTTTGCCTTGGTCGTTGGCGCTGTCTCTGTCGAAGATGGCGCTGTAGGCGTCTCCGGAGGAACCGTACTGCTCTTATTCTTGCCGTCCACGAAGTCGGAGCAGTACTCCGAGTACGGGCTCAACAGCACGTCCAGAACGTGCTTAGAGTGCGTGTTGAATTCCGATTCGTTGCTGCACCGCAGATCCTTGGTGCACTTATTCAGGTTCACGTACGCCCTGGGCGAGTGCGTTCACACACACAAATAATAAACCCGCCTAACTAGTTCCATGATGAAGACGTAGACGCGATTGGCATCTACGAAAACCTAATCTATTTAGCCATGTTCGGCATGGCTAGGTTACTGGGAATTTATTTTGCTTTTGCCCCTTACTGTTTAATATCACAAATCTGTGCCAGTTAGAGGCTATCCTTCTGAGGCACAACGTCCGCATACGTGGACGCAACTTTTTTGTTGGTTCTTAGGTATAGCGGCCATGGCTGAGCAAGATATACTGCACATATACTGACGATATACTGACGAATGGAACCTTCTGCTTAGTCAATGTGTCTTGAGTTTCATTTCATTTCATATATTATACCCGCACGCCAGATGCATCAAAGAGGGGAGTGATGCATATGAAGCGTGTTACATCGAAAGCTTCAACGAGCTGCGTATGACTACAGCCGATCACTTTGGTGAAGGCACTACATGCTCGACGGGTCGTTCGATTTTGTGCGTTTCAGGACCAACGCCAAGAGTATCATTTTTCTCTGCTGGAAACGAATTCAACTAAAAAACAGACTGAAGATGCATTTTGAGCCAACCACATGATGCTTTTTATGTAAAAGCGGCATATGGCTGACTGCACAATAACTACATGTTTAATTACACGCTAATTATGGATTAATTACTGAAACTCATCCAAATCAACAAATCACTTTATTTTCTTTTTGAACTCTGATATCGAGTGCCTGCATTGTGCTATGTGTTTCGACCATTCTTGCTTTTGGGGGGGGCAAATGGGGCCAAAGTAAACCCATTCTTGCGTCCTTTCAGCTAAACAACAAGTTCACACTCACGTGCACAGCTTTTCCTTCGATGGATCGCTGCTCACGATCACGTTGAAGAGGAGGCCGCACGCGAAGAACTCCCTGACTGCCTTCTCTTCTCGACAGATGCCGTACTCGGGGCTGAAGCTAGAGTCCGAGGAGCCCAGAGCGCGCAGAACCTTTACTTGAGAACAAAACGCACGTCCGCGCAGGTTTAACCGTTAGAGGTCGGTTGTCCTGACGATGTTGACTTGAATCGTTAGCCCTGTCATGTCGCATGAATCACTTCGCTACAACTTATTAATGAGAACTAACAGACAATGATGCCAAGGAAAGTATAGGGGACGTTATTAGAAGTAATTGTAATGTAAATGTGAAGAAAGAAAAGTGGACGAAAAGATGACTTGCCACCGGCAGGATCCGAACCTGCGACCTTCGAATAACGCGTCCGATGCTCTACCACTGAGCTACGGTGGCGGTCATCCCTCCGTCCACTTTATAGGGTATATGTGTGCATTTAAACGTGGGAGAGTCAGTCAGCGCCGCCTGTTGCCATTACGACAACAGGCAACTACAACTTGTTACTTATTCCATTTTGTGCTTAGCAATGAGCTCGATGCCCCACCGATTTTACAGCTATCAGTTTGATCTTAGAGCTGTTGCCTTCGCAGTACTGCGAGTTCATAATACCTATAGCCTTTAATATAGCAAATGAGTTCTGGCGAATCCCGCAAGGTGGCGAAAGGGATAATGGGCAACTACCCGTTGGGTCCGGGTTTCATTCCCGGACCAGGACGAAATTTTCTTTAACTAAGAAGTTTTTTTTTTACAAGAAATCTGTATGAATTTCTTTGTGGCTTCGTGCTACAAACGGGTAGTTGTCTACTGTCTCTTCCATAGCGTATATCCTTCGTTGAATGAAACCCTGATACCGCTTTTACGATATTTTCACAAACCCATTGACCTGGTAGCGTAGGTCCGTTCGGATCAATGACAGACCGATTTAATACTCCGAGTACAATGTGCAACTCATAAGTAAGACCACGGCGGCACCATGTTTTCAGCCGCCCCTATTTCGGGGACGTGGCGCTGTTTTGCGACTTATATAACTCGAGCCACCGATACGATTTTAATCCCAGCGTTCTTTATCGCGGATATGTACATCCTTGTGTGAAGAATGAAACTCACCCTGCTGCCCGGGCTTTTTTCTTTTTTTCAGTAATCCTGTAAACCCTGACAAGTGCTCTCGCGCGAGGTGCGGTCTAAGCGTCCCTGACTGAGGCTTACCTCTGAGCTGTTTGGCAGTGAGCCCCAGCTCGGCCGAGCACAAGTTGTGGTACTTGTGAGTGAGCACCCTGGGAAAGTACTCGACGGGACCCATGAGTTCCGCGTCGTGGTCGCAGGATTGGTCGTGCAGCACTGTGTCTAGGCAGATGTAGAAGCGACTCACCGAGCTGCATGAGAGAGAAAAAAAATGGAAAAATGCTTGGTGCAATGAGATCCGGGCGCGCTTGACGGCGAAAATGGCGCGGTCTACGCTAGTCGCAATGACGTGCGCCGGGTAATCTACAACCTAGGAATTTTAAGGGCGAAGCTCCTAAGGGTGTGGGTCTGTCCCTCCTCTGTAGTTGTTGTAGTAGGTAGGTAGGTAGATAGCCACGTATAGTGGAATGTACCCACTCCACGTGATAAAGATGACGATGACGCAGTATAGTGGAATGTACCCACTACATGTGATAACGATGAAGTATAAGCGCGTTCCAGTATAGTGGAATGTACCCACTACACGTGATAACGATGACGATGACGCTGATGACCATGAAGTATAAGCGCATTCCAGACCACACATTCTCTTTCTGCCACGGATGAAAACGATCGAGCTTCGCTCACTCATCATCATTCACTTCTTGGATATGGCGTGATTTTTTTCCCAACAATTCGCTCTACACCACGAAACTCTTGAATAATTGCACTTTACATGTATGTATAGATACTCACGTTCAACAAAGCCCAACCCGGGATCATACCCCTTACACACGGGCTGAAATGAAACACTCTGCAGTAAACCCATTTTGTTTCTCTGAAGGACCCTTTGCATAAAGAAGTTGCGCCAATGGCACACAGCACCACACTTACGGTACATTTAGCTGGGCGCTACCACGCTATGACTCGGATTGCAACAATGCGGACCCAACTTTTGATCCGAGCCAGTGAACGCATGTCCGAGCTGAACGTGCACCCGCTGCCCAAGAAACACGTCAACGCATCTACTGTTGCAAACAGACGAGGTGCAAGAGTCACGTCATCCGATCTTGGTCGCGCTCTGACTTGAAAGCGAGAGCGACTCAGAACTCTCTGAGTTACAGCGTGGTGCTCTGAAAGAACTAGCCGAACGTACTCAGAGCGCTCGATTTCAATCCAGGCGAACGTAACGTGCCTTGCCAGAGCGCTCTGGAGCGCTCGAAAATGACTAGTTGAATGTAACATAAGTACTTCAGGTGGTTCGTGGCCTAAGCGATTAGCTCCAGTACCTCAAGAAAAGCAAAACAACGCTGCTTGTTAAAGCAGCAGGACAGAAATCTTTCTTTATTAATAACCGCGCCGTTTGTTGGGGCTTTTGTTCTCGGCGCCCACTGTGCTGACTCCAGCATGGCGGCGCTAGTGACACGATGCGGGCGTTTGAGAGTACAGTTACAGTACGCCTTCACCGTTCGACAAACCGAATTAATGCATTATTTGCCTGTTCCACGCGACTACAATATCTCTTCGTCTCTTCAGACGTGCTGGGGTAGGTATGAAATGTTTGGCTCGGGTTGGCTCTTTCTGGACAATCCAGCACACTTTGAAGACACGTCTGGCAATGCGCCGGTTCCATGGTAGGACTGATATTAAAATAAATGCAGTGCTGTTTTGTACAGCATTATTACGCAAGAACATTCTGTAGTTTCATCATGAATAGGCAGCATCACTCTTCACTAAAACCTGAAAGCATTTTCTCTGTGTTTCACTTCTGCGAAGCAAGGATAGTATCCGATGACCTGCAAAGTTGCAAGCACTACGCGTCCCTTTATTATCGATTATGCGGTTGTAATAGAAGTCGGTGAACTTTAATGAAGAACTCCTTCTGTGAATCTGAGCTTCTCGATGACTATTTTGCAGAAACTCAATTGTCTTGTCGCGACCACGCACTGCACTAAGGCCCGTTTGAAGTAAGCGTTACTGCACGCCCATATTCCGTCATTGCCATGGTGGTACAAAAGCAATTAGTCATATCTTACAGACGGTGGCGTCAGATTTTAGATGCGAAGCATCTTATGAACGAGGCCTGTCCCTCGGTCCCCCCCCATTGTCCTGCCGTAGCCACGCTAGTGCGATGACGATGACGCTGCCATCACGGCACAGCACATGCAAGGTAACCATTATACGCCATGACGATGACGATGACGCTGATGACGATGAAGAATAGGCGCGTTCCAGACCACACATTCTCTCTCTGCCATCACGGCACAGCACATGGAATGTAACCACTATACGTCATAATGATGACGATGACGCTGATGATGAAGAATAAGCGCGTTCCAGACCACACATTTTCTTTCTGCCATGAATGAAAACGTTCGTGAACGCGCTCTCGCCCGCGAAAGGCAAAGCGGCAACGCCGACAACAAGCTGCTACTCCGGAGGCGAGAGCGCGGCATGCGGCGGCTCCTCGTCTACGCAGACAGGAAGCTACCCCGGGGGCGAAAGCTCGGGAAGCAGCGGCAAAACGGCAACGCCGACAAGCTGCTACCCCGCAGTTGAGGACGCGGGAAGCGGCGGCTCAACGGCAAAAACACATTGTATATACTGTACACACGCGTTGTCACTCATTTACATGCGCGAGTGAGCAGTGTCACGGGTGATTTACAGTAAGAACGATCCCCAGTGCTTCGTCCACTCGTCATGATTCACTTCGTGTAAATGCGAGATTTTTTTCTCGAGCTGGGTTCTCCCAACGGTGGGCGGTGGTGGAAATGCCGCCCACCGCTACGCTTCACCGCCTTCGATACAAAGCCCAGCGCATTCGCCTAAGATGACTCGAACGCGAAAGGCATCTTCTTTTCCTTGTCAATCGATGTATTATTCCAGCTCTGCGAAAGCTTTCTGCACCTAATGTGGTTCTGCACTGCCTTCAGGATCGGAGGCATTGCTTCTGCATGAAACCTGATTTTGCTATGCCTCCGTGATCGGCTCACCTTTGACCAGGCGAGGCTGGCAAGTGATGACGTCATCATGTGACGGCATTTTACATGACATCATGATTCATATGACGTCATAGCGACGTCATCATCACGTCACGAACTTTACGACCTGAGACGCCACGATGGCGTCATATTGTGATGTCATCACATGATGATTTTCCACATGACCCGTATTGACGCCGACGGTCAATTTGCGCGTTTGAAGAGGCATCTAAGGCGTTCGTCTAGCGGTAGATAGCCTACATAAGGCACTCGTATTTCAATGAGGTAGTCGTATGTACGCTCACCACCAGCGCGTAAAGCGGCCTCAAAGATCACCAACGCCGGTGTGAGCGCTGGAATGCAAACGTCCTTGATGCCGTTTTCTATGTGCGAATCTCGTACTCAATGCTCATGCATTGGAGGTGACAGATGAGCGTCGCAGTTACCAGAAATGCCTAACCAAAAATTAAACTAGGATGCCTGTCCAAAATGAGAGGCAAATTGGGTGGCAGATGTGTCCTACACTTGACACCTCCCCTGCCACCGCCCGCTCTCAAAGTGTCCATCCCACAGAAATTTCCGGGGAGGATACTTCTTCCTAGCACCTACCTGTTACTGTAACGAACTCAGTGCTATCATAGTCTAGAGAACGGCAAAAAATTCAAATTGTCTGTTACAAACTTTGCAGTACTGCTTCGCCAGAAATGCCAGTTTTGTCAGCGACCAGAAGGTGCTGCCCTGCACAACTGCTGTTACAAATATAACATTAATATCAGGGATTTTACGTCCCGAAACCCCGATATGATTATGAGAGACGCCGTAGTGCAGGTCTCCGGAAATGTTGACCATCTGGTGCTCTTCAACGTGCACTGACCTCGCACAGTACACGGGCCTCTAGCGTATATTGCCTCCATTGAAATGCGACCGCCGCCGCCGGGATCGAACACGCGACCTTCGGGTCAGCAGCCAAGCACCGTAACCGCTGCGCCGCCGCAGCGGACAAACTGCTGTCACAAGTACACGCTCTGCCGCTCTGCACAACTCAGCTTTGCATAGCGCTACTGTTAAAAGTACACGTACCGCGGCAAGCCGAACCGAAACAAATGATGGGCTTTAGCAAAATGAAGAGCCACCAGCAGCCACATCAATGCCCCGCGCTCACCTGCAGATGTCAAGCGCCGTCGCGTGGGTGTCGTCTTCGATGTGCTCCACATGGGCATAGAATCGGTTGGCACACAGGAACTGCGCCTTCCAGGCCGCGTCCTTCGCGCATACCTCGGTCGTCGCGGTGGAAGGTCTCGGTATGCGCTGAATCTGAGGACGCTGCAACAAAGGTGGCAAACAACCGCAGCAAGTTAAAGTACGAAAATTCATCACACCGCGCATAGTTTATGAACACACAGAGTTGTCAGATGATACTGAGCTACCGAGCAAATAATCACCACAAAAGAAGCCCAAAAAAACGTCGTAACTTTGGCGAAGAAGCCCAAAAGAAGAGGGAATTTATCGAATTTTATGATTCCTGACAATATATTTAGTTCATTATGTTACAACGCGAAAAGAACGGGAAAACTTACTAAGGACACTCATACGACAGGACACAGCGCGTATGTGTGCCTTAGTAAGCTTTCCCGTTCATTTCGCGCTGTAACATAATGAATGAATACCAACTTGCCTAGTTTACTGTACTCCTAATATATTTAGACACAGTAAAAAAAAAATCACTCAAATACGAGCGGAGTTGTAAAAATCGCTTTAATTATCTTGTACAGCGAAAATATGCGCAACTATGAAGGAAAGCACGTATTTACTTTTTAATATTTTTTCCGCGGTAGTCTTTATTCGGTTGAATGCACGTTTGCCGGTGCATGATTAACGTCACTTGTTGATTCTCCCAACGTATGTTTGCCTTCAACACTCTTCTACTCAAAGTACACGACAAACGCACTATTAGTGAACAACTAACGGGCTATCGGTGAACGTGATGATCACTAAATATTTGCTAGGAAAAAAACGCGACAAGCGACGGGAAAATTCTACAAGTTTCTCGGCGAAAAAAGAAGCCCAAATCCGCTTATTATAAGCGGAACTGGCAACTCTGGAACGCAGTGAAGGAAATACACTGCTGCGAACCCTGACTTGGGACGCACTAATCCCATATCGCTCAGTCATTTGAGCAGCAGTCGAGTAAGTTTCGTGAAGACAGGAAATCCATCGACATTCACAAACTCCTTCGTATTACTACCGAGAGGCACTTAAAAAATAACCTTTGCTTTTACGTCAACGAATATTTCACCGTGACTGGCAAACATACAGCCTCCTTACATGGAACCGGATATATTCGGGTCAGAATCGCACGATCTCTGCTTATAAATAAGCATACTTCTTTTAGAGGCTGCATGGTTTTTCGCAACTTTTCAATACGTATGGACTTCTTTCCATACATAGGCTTTCAAGTCACTTTTTTTGAAGCAGCCAATTCTAAAACAGAACTTCAAACAGGGGCCAAAAATGTTGCAACGCTGTTAATGCCACTTTCAGTGAAAGCGGCCATTCATTAAGTCAAGCAGACAAACACGCTCGCGAGGTGCACCGTGCTCTACTGTCCCGGGTGCGCAAGGCTTGGGCACGGGCTGTTTGCGATGACCGATCGTGTTCCTACCCGACTGAATGTTCGCCTGCTTCATGTCTATCAACGTGGCACAACCACACTCGCTGGACGAAACCCGCACCAGCGATTTTCATACTCTGCCACTTTTCTCCCGAAAAGGGCACCTGAGAGCTGAGGTTGTCAACATCGACCGGCTGGCACCTTTCGCTCAGAAACGCAGAGCGGTGTCAAACGCCATTGCATTGAGGGTCCAGAAGATGAAGAAAAGTCATATTTGGATAACTTATCGTGATTACTTTCAATAGCATCACTCATTGCCAAGCTAGCTTATCAGGCTTGACAGTTTTTAAGTTGGCTATAGCCGTACCCAGATCACAACCTCAATGAAAAAAAAAAGCTATTTATTCCATCATTTCACACGCGTAATGTCACCCGTCTTTCGCTATTTCATAAAATCTGCCACCATCCAACACATCATAAAGACCTCATACTCCGAACTCTGCATCTTTCAAACCGTGTCGATCATCGTAATAAGGTAATAATTGCATCATATCAGACTAAGTCTTTCTTTCAGCCGTTCATTCCCTGTACACCTCAGAACTGAAACCACCTTCGCCCAAGTGTCGCAACCATCACTGACTTCAAGCTTTTCCGCGAAATATCAGCTAGCTTTGTGAAAACTTTTCGTGCGCTACAAGGAAACGAAAGCAATGTAGTTAGAAGTTGTGCTGTCCCGTGTCGTTCTATCTACGTCGCTTTCGTTTCCTTGTAGCGTGCAAAACGTTTTCACTATGTACAGGGGGGGGGGGGTCAAAAGTTCCCAGGCCACGCTGCCATAGGACTACATGTGATAGTGGCCTGGGAACCTTTGACCAGCCCTGTACAACCAACTGTCCTCGACCCTGACTATTCCAGCTAGCATTGTATAATCAGGAGAATCATCTGTTACCTCTACTCGCTGCTCTCGTTCGTATATTTTTTTCCTTGTTGTATTAACTACAATTATTTGTATATTCCGGAGAAACATTGTGTTACCTGAATTCATTGCACTCTTCTATTCTGTATACCTCATGTAGTGTATCCACTCTATTCTTCAGTGCCATTTTGGCGCTGACGGTATTACAAATAAATAAATAAATAAGTAAATAAATAAATAAATTAATTAATTAATAAATAAGTAAATAAATAAAAAATAGCACTGCAACTACCATCATTTTTGTTGTTCATCGGACCAAGAAGGAATGTTTAGAGCCAGTATATTCAGGATGGACTCGAATGCGGGTATCGCTTGGAAGTAATGCTACAATCACTTTGGGATAAACAGATCACGCCCTTCAACCCCCTGCCTCTGGGTGCACTGCAGGGAGCACAAACTTACACGGCGTTTCATCGGCGGGTGTCGTGACGTTCTGGGCGTAGGCGCCCAGTGCGACTGCCAGAAGGCCGAAGAGGGTCCTCTTCATAGCTGGACCTTTGATGCCCGAGGGCCAGTCCTGTGGCGCGTTGCGTAAGTGTTCGAAATGACTGAATTGTGTAAGGCACGTATAGGGCATAATAAGGTTGAAGAGACAGGGCGTACAAACATTTTTTTTCATGCTCTACAATAATCAAGGTTACATGTGAATAATGTTATTATCCTGCGTTTTTTTTTGTCTCTGGAAAGGATTGTAATTTTGTAAAATTACACAGTATTTCATTGTTCTCCTGTATGTTCATTGTATTATGTATCGTTGAATTACGTTGATATATTGTTAATATATCGCTGCTGTTATCGCCAATAAGGGGGTCTGCGGCCTCGTCAAGCTGTCTAAATGACAGCAGCCTTTTCCGCCCGCCCCTTCGTATCATTACACTGTATTGATAGGAAAAATAAACTTCATTCTCACAAGAGAGAAGTGACGACACCAGAAACGCCGACTAACAACTGCAAAGTCGCGCAACAGCAGAAAACAATGAAGGCACGAAAAGTTATCTGCGCATGCCCATGCTATACGCACCGTGCAGTGGAGTTTTCCATTGTGAGTGCAGCGCCAGAACGCACAGCGAAGTGGATAAAAAAATTTCCCCATCTCCCGCTAAAGGGAACCATGTGTGGATGCGAAGCAGCGGGCAGATGGTTAGCTTGAGCGGGAGAAACGTCGCCGCTCTCGTGTCGCGGCAGCGGCCCGGGCGCTCATCGCGGCGCTGCAGAGGAGAGAGAATGAGGCGCGCTCCGCCATTTTTATACCGCGGAACTACCGTAGTGCCCCCCAGCGGAGTATGCAGCTGTCGTACCACCTGTCGCGCGCCGCTCCGTAGGGGATTCCTAGAGGAGAGAACCGTAGGAGAGGAGAGAGAGGGGACGCGGGAGCCGCTCCGTAGAGTAGCGGATTCCTAGCGTAGAGAAAGGGGGTGAGCGTAGGAGAGAGGGGGGAGAGGACGCGCATGCGCTGTGGGGATGTCGGACGCGGGCGCCGCTCCGTAGAGTACAGGATTCATAGAGTAGAGGAAGGGGGGTGAGCTTAGGAGAGGAGAGAGAGGGGGGGAGGGGACGCGCATGCGCTGTGGGGGGTGTAGGACGCGGGCGCCGCTCCGTAGAGTACAATCTCTAGAGGTGAGAAAGGGGGTGAGCGTAGAAGAGGAGAGAGGGGACGCGCATGCGCTGTGGTGGTGTGGGACGCGGGAAGGAGGGACAGACTAAGCCCCCCTCCAAACACATGCAAGCAAGATTAAGGAATGGGGTCAACCTGGGCGACAGACACCACCTGCCTAGCCATTGCTAAGCAGCCTCTCTGTGCTCTCGGCCATGACTCTGGTGACTGTAGTGGTGGTTGACGGCCTTATATTGTACTACAGTGTTCTGGTTCGCATAGTGGGTGCTTCCCTACTTCATGAAAGTGGCCGGACGCGGGACGCGGGACGGACGCGGGAGGGACGGACATAGCCCCGAGCATAAGATGCTTCGCATCTAAAAAAAAATAAAAAAGAAGGAATGTTGAGACGGCGCTGGACAAAATGACGCGACTGCGCCAACACCCCCTAGAAAGAGGGTGTTGAATGTGCCCAGGCTAAAAGAGGGTACACGTGCGCGCGTCTGTTGTCTGCGTTCCCCTAGCGGCCGATGTCAGCGAACTTGGGACGGTCCACTCCGAGCAACGCAGCTCCCTCTGGTCAGTGGACAGTGCCTATAGGCGAACCTATCAATTCGCCACGCATGGTGGTCTACGTGAAATAACTATTCAGACATTTGATTTCTTCTATATGCAGATGAACTCAAGTGATAGTTTTCAATTGCAGATAGCTTGCAGTTGTTGGTCGGCGTTTGTGGTGTCGTCACGTCTCTCGTGTACGTCCTGTCTCTTTAACATGAATACCTACCCACTAACTCAGTTCTTTGTCATTCTAGGGCAAGGGTCAGCAACCTTTTGAGGCGGAGGGCCAAATTTGCGTGAAGCCGACACAGCGAGGGCCGCACGGCTAATCGGGGGGGGGGGGGGGCTTTGCAGGCAATCAGAAAACATTTGGCAAATTGGCAATCTACAACATCGGAATAAAAATCATGCTATTTTTCTGCGCGCATATCCCAAGGTTGCAATTTACAAACGTATTTTGCAAGCGAAAACCCCATTTCAGGTCAAAACTACCATGACGGCCTTCAGATAGGTAGTCACAAGGGAAGGGGGGTGTTCTCATATTGTGTTGGGGCCGCATAAAATTGTCTTGCGGGCCGCAGGTTGCTGACCCTTGTTCTAGGGCATAAGGGCTACTTGAAAGCGAGGTGACACTGCCGTGTCGAGAATACTGTTTGCATGATTTCATTAGTTCAACAAAGGAAGGAATAAAGTCGGAAAGCACGCACAAGTGCTGAACCGCTCAGCTGTGAGAAAAAAGTCAAACATCAGAGTGCAAGTCACATGAATTTTCACACTACTGAATGCGACTCAACTTCGAGTGAGTGTCCTGCGCACGCGCGGCAGTGGACAGTCACGTCTTTCACGGTCCGTATACTGCTAGCAAAAAAAAAACAAACAAAACGAATAACTTTTAGAGGACAGTTCTTAGGCGCCCGTCCCTGCGTTGAGCGGCGTCGGCATCGTCGTAACAGGCTCAGCGAACGAGGACGAAAGAGAGCGAACGTGGAGCGCAGCGGAGGATGACATATACGGCGATATCCGGGAGAGCATCAGGAGGAGGGAACGACAGTGACGACACGACAGGTCCCGCGGCGGCCACAGTAGCACGCGCCGTCGTGCGTGGGCTGTTGGGGAACGCACCCACGCGCTGGCTTCCGCGGCCTCCCAGTTAGCGAGGTAGCCGCACTACGCTCCGTTTGCGAAAGTTGATGTCAAATGGGCGGCGCGAAATTGTCCGCGCCAGTCACGCTTCTCACGGTGTTCTCTTCATAATGTAAACCATGTAATAGTCTCAGCCAGCTTTTACTGAACAATGAGCGACGCAACCACTGCTGCTAAACGAGCTGCCCGAGCAGACGCTCAACGCCGCCGACGCACAGCGCTCAGAATTCGCAATAGGCGCTATCGTAATCATCGGTGATTTTTTTTCCCACTGATAGTACCAACAATCCCCACCTACATGACGCGTCTTTTTCCAGCGTGTGATTCCGTGATTTTTTCTAAAACAAAAAATCGAGTGATAAGCTATACTACAAAAGCTTATTTACTCTGCAGTTATAAGGACTCCCCAAAATACACGATAATTACTTACTATCATGACTTTCAGTCGACTCACCTTTTAATAAAGTTACATATTTCTGACAAATGTATTGACATCCGATCGTGGGCTATTTCGACCCCACACATAAGTGACGTCTTATACCGGAACGCAATAATACCGCACTTGGAGCCGTAGCGCGACAAGATGCGCAGCTCTCTGTGTGAACACGCAGGCTGGATGTATAGAACCCGCCGCGGTGGTACAGTTATTACAGAGCTCGGTCGCTCATCCGCAGGCCGCGGTACCGAATTCCGGCCGCGATGGTCGCATTTCCGATGGAGACGAAAATACTTGAGATCCGTGTAGTTGTATTTAGGTGCGCTTAAAGAACCTGAAGTAGTAAAAATTTTCCGCAGACCTCCACTACGGCGTGCCCCATAATCATATCTGGGTTTTGCTACCTGAAACCACAGCAGTTATTACGAATGGATAGAGCGCCTGCATACAAAATTGACGCAAAACAACTGATAACACGTATAATAGCAATAATAATTGTTGGTGTTTAACATTCCTGCACCATGGTATCATTATGAGAGATATCGTAGTGGAGGGCTCCGGAAATTCTGACCTCTGGTGTTCTTTAACGTGCACCTAATTCTCAGGACGCGGAACTCAAGCATTTCGCCTCAATATAAATACTTGAGTACGCGGAACTTTCCGCCGAAAGTCACGCTTGAGTAGCGTGACTTTCGCCTCAATAGAAATGCGGCCGCCTCGGCCGTGATTCGATCCCGCGACCTTCGGATCAGCAGTGGAGTACCATAACCACAAGACCAACGTGGTAGGTCATCGTTATATAAGCGGATGTCATTATAGCCGCAATCTTACAAAAGGCCTCGGTGTGACCTGTAGAACGTGTCTTCTCATGATGCAGACGGCGAGAAAGCGTACTACGTTGCATAATTATTTCACGGCTTCTGAGCTACCTTGCACACGAAGCAAGAAAAAAACACAAGGCTACGGACACTGGGAAATCCATCTGCTATCTCTTGAGCGCATACTGTGTCTTCGTCTTCTTGGTTAAAGAGCCGTGATGGCATAACGGCATTCGATTGCGAAAGGCAAGTGATTTGGCCGCGCGGGACATAGCGATCGGACGGGGATATAAATTCCAAAACTCCAAAACTACGATACGATTATGAAAGGCACCGTAGTGGAGGGCTCCGGAAATTTCGACCACCTGGGGTGTTCTTTAACGTGCACCTAAACCTAGGTACACGGGCGTGTAGCATTACGCCGGCATTCGATCCCGCGACCTTCGGGTCAGTAGTCGAGCACCATAAGGAAGAGGCCACCCCGGCGGGTAAAAAGTCTGTTTCATGTATCTGAAATAAGGTGGCATTGGCATGACAAAGATGCGACATCTTAAGCGTCGCTGATCAGTGATGCGACCTCACATCCCACTCCGGCGGAAATCTCTGCGTCTCATTAGAGCGCGTGCGCTCTATCGCTCAAAAGCTGCGAGACAGGGAGCCCTTGCTCACTACAACTTGGCGGAATAACGATAGCAAAAATGTCGGTCTGGCTCTCGGCCTTCGCTACTCACTCAGTTCGTGGTTCGGAGGGACCCAATCTCAGACGAACCACGACATGAGCCCGTCAGGTGCTGCCATTTACTTCAGTCAGCAAGGGGCCGCCCGTCGTCCTAGCCGCCAGCCCCCGAGTGCCGCCTGCACGACCACAGCGTTTTTTTCAGCTCTGAACGTCGATGGTCTCTTTGCTTGCTTCACATCACATGGCGCTTACCCACTACAGGGGAGTAATGGGTAAGCCGAAAACGCCAAAAGGAATCATCGAAAAAAAAGAAAGGATAAAGAAGCGGGGCCTGTGGTAAAAAAGGGCTGCTTACGAAATCAGCACTGGAAACGTACAGAACTTTCAAGCAGAAAAGTGCCAAAGAAAATTCGATAACTCTCGGGGAGTAGCTCTGTGTAGTTTGAAGCCAGACACGGGAGCACTGTGGACTGTGACGTACCGAGCCAAGTACGAAGGGCATAGAAACACTATTCGGTGCGTGTGGAGAGGAAGAAACCTGCTGAACAACAGATATATTTTTCTGCAAAAAGCTTCACTCTACAGTCCAAGGCAGTGGGGCTGAATTATTCAAAGCACTAGGTTTTAAGGACAGTGAAGGCAAAATAGACTTTAAGTTGGTAGAAATAAGAAAGAGTAGGTTATCTGATTTCGTGCTAAAAGTAGAGGAAAGAGTGAAACTTCAGTCCTTCACTACGCAGTGAAGCTTCCCGATCAAAAGGGCACAGCTCCGATCCATCTATGAGTGGCTAAGAACTCGCCGTACGGAGGGAAGGGCGCAAATGATAAACAGGATGTCGGGGCAGGTATCGGGAGTTCGGTTTATAAAAGGCGAAATATACACGCGTTCACAGCTCTAAAGCAGAGAGTAAACACTCACGTGCAATTTGCAAGCGAAAGCAGGTATTCAGTGCTGGGGGGTCATTACGTCGCTACAAAGGCAGAGCGACGGGAGTTGAGGTACTGCGAACCCCGATAGCTGAGAACTATCATGCCGAGAAGGCCCACGGTGGCGATGGTGTCCTTTCAAGAGTTGCATAGATAAATACGTGAACTGTTGTGCCGAAGTTTCCCTTGGTAATCCCCTATACAGAAGCACCGTACGGAGAGAGAACATACGTCAACCTTTCAAGCTGTGATACGTCACCTTTTCACGTGGCAGGCCACTAAATTGCAGCAGTTGATGTGAAAATGAAAGAGGCTGTCGTAAATTTGTTGTTTTGTTTTATAGTCCTGGGTACAACGTGTTGAAATATAACATCTACGATGCCAACAACCAGCACATTAACATTGCCAAATAAGCCTCAAATATATGAGGCTTATTTGGCAATGTTAATGTGATGGAAACAACTTGTGGGTTTGGGCAAGTCGGTTCATGATGCGAATAAATAGAAGCAGCGCCAAAAAACGAACGACAACAAGGAACACACACAACAGGACTAGCGCTGTACTGCCAACTGAATGTTTATTGAAAAGTTCACCACTTATAGCTATGCCACCAAAAACGCCTGGTCACAAAAAAACGCCACAAATAATCAACGACTGCGGGCATGCGTGTTGCTATACTAGCAGGTGTTTATCGAGAAAACATCTCTCATGAGTAGTTAAACTAAGGGACGCCGCGCTGACACACTTATCTCCAGCTTTTTTGATAAAGTATGCTTCCACGATTCCTCTTTCTTTTTTTTTGGATTTTTCAAACGTCAAAAAACTGGTGTCCCCGAACATGGGTGTGCATGCGCATTTTTTACACTGGGAGGCTAGGTGGCTGCCATAGCCATTTTTTTACGTTCTTCTTATGTTGCCAAGCCCTATCATTAAAACATTGCCCAGTTTGTCCGATGTATACTCTCCCACAGGCCACAACTTAATGGTATCTGATAAACAACATCAGAGGTGCACTTGGTGAATTTTGTTTCATGGTTAGTAGTACATAGCATTAGTTTACGACCCTTCATGGCATTACACAGTGTTGAAAGTTTACGGGGAGCGGAAAATACCAGGTTAACTTGGTGCCTGTTGGCCACTTTCTTCAGGTTATGCGATAACCTATGTACATACGGTATCACGTGAAACGGTCGTTTGCATAGGCGTGTGCACGAGGGGGGGCAGAGGGGGCGGCCGCCCCCCCTCAGTCACCTCAGAACCTATGAGAGGGGGGGGGGGAGGCGCAAAGTCTGCCCCATACATTGACTTGATAGGGAAGGGGGGCGCTGCGACGAACCTTCGCCCCCCCCCCCCTCCCTGAACGGTAACCCTGCGCACGCCTATGGTCGTTTGTGTTTTTCTTGCTCATCAGTTTTTCTTCCTGAACGTTTTAATCTTTGTAGAAAAGTTTCACACACAGCTGTGCTGACGGAAGCTGGATAGCCAAATGACTTGACTCGTTCGGTTTGTTGCATTGAAGAAAAACTGATGAGCAAGAAAAACACTAAAGACCGTTTCACGTGATACCGTATGTACATAAGTTATCGCATAACCTGAAGAAAGTGGCCAACAAGCACCAAGTTAACCTGGTATTTTCCGCTCCCCATAAACTTTCAACACTGTGTAATGCCATGAAGGGTCGTAAACCAATGCTATGTACTACTAACCATGAAACAAAATGCACCAAGTGCACCTCTGATGTTGTTTATGAGATACCATTAAGTTGTGGGAGAGTGTACACCGGACAAACTGGGCAATGTTTTAATGATAGGGCTTGGCAACATAAGAAGAATGTAAAAAATGGCTATGGCAGCCACCCAGCCTCCCACTGTAAAAAATGCGCATGCACACCCATGTTCGGGGACACTAGTTTTTTGACGTGTGAAAAAAGCTACAAATTTCATTGCTATGAATTTATTTTTTATTAGGAATGCGTTCGCTCATGCACTTAGTGGGTTGATTTTATCAAACTTGCGCTAGGCCAGAGGAAGCGCTTATCTGCAAATTGCCGGGATACTTAGGTACTCTCTTAAAGATATCAAGGCATACGCCTTTCACCTTCCATGTCCTCCTGCTTTTCGGATGAGGAGCACGGGTAGTTGCGTGACTTTAGGCGGAGAGAAGCGAGCGCCTTCGTTGATGCTGTGAATGATGATGATGGCTTTGGTCTTTGTAATGGGTTGGCAGATCTAAATCACTCACTCGTTACACATTTCACATGGCGTGATGCCTGGTACGATTCTGCGCTTCTGCCACGAAATACTACATCTGTTGGTGTAACCCCTTGCCCGACATGACGACTGTACCGGTTCTCTTTCCAAAGCGGTTTCAGGCACTGACGTAGCTCTGTGGCATAACACTTTATGGTGGTCTTTTTTATTACCTTCCTATATACTGAAATTTCCATCAAACGACGTCGGCGTACGATGCACCTGCATGACAGTTGATGATGTGAATACTCTTGACGATGTGCTGACTGTGAATCATAGGCGTATCTACCGGGGTGTGGGGGGGGGGGCGCAAGGGGGGCGCTAGCCCCCCACTGAGAAAAGTTAGGAAGGCTGAGCCCCCCCTCCCCCCACTTTCGACAGTGGGCACTTTCCGTTGCACACTAGGAACCCATCAACTGAGATGTTTTAATTTTACACAGCAATCATTTAATTATATTATTAAATTAATTTGCCTTACGCTTCTGCTGTGGAGATTGTCTTCCGTGTATCCCGACCACGCACTGTAGCTTCTCTGCGATGCGGGCCGCCGAGGCGAAGCTTGCGCCACGTGCGCTACAGCATTGCAGAACGGTCTGTCGCAGAGTAGGGGCTCTATAACGTAAGAGCATTCTGTCATGACTTTATTCTGCTCTGCCTGGCCTGAAATTTACATAATCGTCGACGCAAATACTGGCAGAAACCAGTAAACGTTTTACGGGCCGATCAAACGCCCTTATTTTTTTTCAGGAAATCATTTTCTTTCATTGGAAAGGAATAGCGTTATCGCTGCTCTATATGAAACGTGCTATCAGTCAATGAGTGTGCAGAAGTGTTGAGTGTTTTTGTTAGGCCGCAGTGGGGGGAGCTAAAGAAGGTTTCCGCTTTAGTTTTCATTATTATGGTCTTCTTGTTTATCATATTGACGCATGCCATAAAACAGTCATTAAAATACGCGCGCCCTCCCAGCAGACAACGGCGCCCTGCAATAAGAAGAAACGGCCACGACGGCACGCGCCTTCGCCGCACGGGATCGGATCGCGTATGACTGAGGCAGAAAAAGAGAGGAAGAGGAAGTGACGAGCCGCTCGAGCAAGCGTTAGAACGTTTCTTGCTTTTTGGCAAGTTATCACACAATAAATAGTTTTTTCTCCAGACTACCTGAATTCTCCGTTACAATATGGAAGCTTGCAGCGATAGCGCCGGCTCGGAATAAGGCGGTGGGCTCGAGCAGATCGGGAAGCCCAACTTTCACGCTTCTCCGCCAACTCGATCTACCGGACCAGTTCTACCGGCCAGTTTTCTGGACTACGGAGAATGAATTGACAGCTGGGCTAGTTGGTCTACCTCGAAATGACTTGTAGGGGGGAAAATACAACTCGGGCGGCAAAGAAGCACGCACGCGCAGCGCTGTGTATTTTTCTTCCTACCTCGCTGCCTCTCAGCAAAGTTCAGAGTTGAATACGCATTCAAGCAGAGCAACATAGTTATACTACAACTGCAAATATTTATTATACTCATGTGAATACACATGAGTATAATAATAGCCAGCTGCTATAAGTAGTCATTGCCAATGTGATCGGCAATCGGCCTTCTTGAATTACATTCAGAATGAGACATTGCCCGGCTAGTCCAAGTGTTTAGGTGTTGTTCATCATAGTAGTGCGCTGTTTAGTGTGCACGCGTCACTTTAACACCGCCATGTTTCACATATTTGTGACGTCACGTAGCGAGCACGCAATTTTACGACACACCAAAAATTTTTGACGACTGGCGAAGAACTTTTGACGACTGGCGCGCGCGCGCGTGTGCGTGTGCGTGGCCGACGGAGTGGGGAAGGCCTGGCCCCACCACTCACTCAATAAGCACGGTATATACCACACTGTACATGCAGGTATGCATGGCAAACATGCGATAGTGAACGACATGTCAACATGAACGCTTCGACTGCACCCAAGGCAAACCAACGTGGTGTGTGCAGCTTTCCGATGCCTTCATCGCATTTAACCCGATTCACACAATGCATGGGTTTGGCTGGGTTTTTTTCTTTTGTTACATAGAGATTTTTAATGTCGAAAAAGCAATGTGGCGAAACATTGCTACCATGATAACTGAAGAGTTTGGGGGCACCACGAAAGACGTCGAGGTTGAATTGAATTGAGTTTATTTTACAACAAGGTTGCGAGGATGACCAGGCAAGAAAGCTGCATTAAGCAGCTTGAGGAGAACCTGGCAACCTCATACACTGGGCAGTTTCACAGTGGTCAAACGGAAGCACATGGTAGGCCTATACATAATGTATCAACTAAAACAGTAAAAAACACTAAACAACCATGGTTTACATTTCATTCGCATAGGTGGACAATGAAAAAAAAAGAAAGCATGGGAAAATGCACGCAGGTGCTCCAAACACAAAATTCTGGATATTCACGTGTCTCGTGCGAGTTTGAAGACCAAGTGTGTGGCTTCTTAAGGTTTCGGAGAATGGGCTGGATATAAACTAGAAAGCAAAGGAAATGAAATCTTGGCTGGCAACTGTAAGCTTGTTCGCGTGGGAAAACACATGAAGTGTCCCCAGTACTTTATTGAGCTTCTACACCAAGGATCAGTTTCTAAAGAACACTTCAGTTCTGTCTGGTGTTCCAGTCTGCTTTATGTGTTCATGACCACGACACTGCTCAAACAAGTTCATGTTCCGGTAAATTGCATGCTGCTTTCCTGCCGTGAACATTGAACCAAACTTGTTTTGTTCTTGGGCAGCTCACGAGATGCCCTATAGAAAAGAATCACTGTGTCCCCAGCCATTCTTCTGGCACCAGGAAACACGTCTGAGAAAGAGAACCGATGTTGGTACGTCTTTGAAATTCAGGAATATTGCAAAGATCGCGGCTGTTTTTTTATTGGTACCCGCATTATTGCGCTGCTACACCATCTAAAAGTCTAACACGTTTCTCTTAGCGTACCCGACTTTAAAGAAGTAAACACGGATAGGTCCATCTTGGCCGACAAGATGGAAGCTTGTGCGCATAAACGAAAGAAAGAGAGAGAACAGCCATGTGGACCACGACCGAAGGAACCGCAGGAGCACGGCAAGGAAAGGGGCCGAGTGATATATATATATATAAAAAATCACACACTTCTTGAGAGGCTGGTGACTGGTGTGGTAGGAACGGCAACAAGTAATAAATAAGGTGAAGAACAAAACAGGGGCTTCCATCGTTCCAAATGAAGAAAAAAAATGATGTTTACACTATAGTCGGGTAGAACTTTGGAAGGCAGCGGCATTTTCCCCTCAAAGGCGGATGCACACGAGCTTCCACCAATAGGCGCGCACTTCAGGTGACGTCATGAGCCGGACGGCCGGTGAGCCCGCCGACGGAGAACATACCGCCATGGTTGCTGCCAGCTCAGCGCGCAAACGACCGATCGTTGGCAGGACGTTGGACTTTTTTGAGCGGGACTTTCTTTAGTCGCGGAGGCGATTGGCTGCTGCGCTTCGGTCACCTGGGCGGGGCCTCTCCTGTCTTCTAAAGTTGTACCCGACTATAGTTTAAGTTTACACAACAGGTCGACCTTAGGGGCCGGGCAAACTTCGCATAGTCCGCTCTCATGCCGCGTCCGCCTCGCGCTCTCGCCGAGCATAGTCCGGGTGCGCTCGTAGTGGCCGCTTCGTAGCCGTTTCATGGACCATGTAGGCGGGATCCCAGCGCCGTTGACGGTTACGCTCTCGATCCGCAGCACACCGAGACTCGCGGTCAGCGGCTTCTCCGGCCGCGCGCACCTTCTTCGGTCGAGCCATGGCTACAGACTGCCTAAACACGGCCGGGAGCACCTACGTCATAAGAGCTGATTTACACGCGGTTGCTAATCGACTGTGCTGAGCTCAAACCTGCTGTGACGCGGCTATGCATAGGCCATGCGCGGTTATGCTACACCACGGCGGCCATGCGCGCATTTGCTACGTCAGACCAGCTGCGGCCAAGCTGCGGCGCGAGGACATACTGATGTCACACCAGCGGTGGCGGAGCTCGGCGCGGCGGCTGCGCGGACTGTCTCCGTCAGTGGGCATGGCTTGGCGGTGGATGTTCCTCAGCGCATGCGCGGCTAGGCGAGATTAAACCTAGGTGGTGCGCAGCTGTGGCTTGGTTGTTTCTAGGCGACGGCGCGGTGTCATCCGACGATGTATCGAGCTGTGCCAGCTTTTGGGGAACTTGACAGCGGCCATTTCAGCTATGAGGGGAGAGCTGGAGAATGGTTGTTTGTTTTTGAACAGCTGCTCGGGGGTATGGTGGGGGAGGATAGCGATGCAGGATACGACGCCGCGAGCACAAACTGGTCCGCATTCAAACGCGTGGTTCGGGAAATCGCTACAAATCTGTATTCAAACAACGTATATTGAAAACTTTATTGAGATCGGGGACCATCGTAGCACCAAAAATCACGCGCCGTATTCAGACTCTGCTTTAGTTCAGCGTCAACCGATGTAAAGTTTCATACGAACTACTTTTGTGGTCAAATACAGCAGCCAAAAAAAAAAAACATTAAAAGCTTCATGTAAACTCTGTTGAAAGTGGCTAATAAACTGGTGATATATCCATAGCAACAGCTGTTCAGAAATCAACAATCTGAACCTTTTTCGTGATAGCTGGCGGTCATCTGAAAAACATTGGCGTAAGTTACGGGTTCGCGTCTAACAAAGCAAACAATGTAATACCAAGCCCTTCAGTTTTCGTCGATGTCACGTATCGTAGATACCGCGCGTTTCTTTATTTGTAGCGGCCTGTCTCTCTACCAGGGTGCAGAATGGAAGGCTACGGCCCGCGCTGCACCTACGAGCGCCAACAATTTCAGAGCCCAGCCGCTGCCCAACAACGGTAAGGAAGGCGACGAGGAGCATGCCAAGAACCCGAGCCGCCGGAACCACTCTTCGTTGCCGGTGTTCGGACTGCCTGGTGCGAGCGCCGGACAGTGGTGTCTGCCGGCCGAATCGCGCAGGCACTGCAGGTAGCCGGGGATGTCGCTGAAAAACAGGGCCATTAAAACTTCAAAATGGTTGGCACATGGATTGTTGGTTCCGCATTAGGACGACTGGTGTTGCGCATAAGACGGGAAAAGGGAAATAGCACGATGACACACAGAGACAGAGTTGCCAGTTTTTTTTTGTTTTTTTTTAAATAATAACCGGATGTGGACTTCTTTTTTCGCCAAGTTGCTCGTAGAATTTTCCAGCCAAGTGTTCTTTCTTATTTTTTTTCTGGATGTATTTGCGTTTTCCCAGCAAATATAATTATTTTGGTTATGATCACGTTCACCAACGTCACGTTAGTTGTTAATTAATGGCGCGTTTGTCGTTGACTTTGAGCAGTTGAGTCTTGAAGTCAAATAATCATTGGGGGAATCGACAAGTAACGTTTAATCATACACTGGCAAATGGAGATTCAATCGAATGGAGATTACCCGGGAGACAATGTTAAAAATTAAGGCAGCTTCGCGTTAGGGGTGCCACGCCTGAAGCAAGTGCGGAGCTGGGCAGCCGTCTTTGTTTCTCTTCGGTTTTCTTCTTCTTTCCTCCTCTCTTTGTTTCTTTTTCTCTCTCTATTTCTATTCACTTCTTCCTCTGTCTATTTCTTTGTCTTTATTGCTCTTTTTTATTCCTATTTTTTCCCTTTCTCTCTCTTTCGCGATTGCTTCCTCTTTTTTTTCTGTTTTTATGCGTGGTTTTGCCTCGTGCGTTACGCCAAGTGACGACAGCATACGACTGCCCAGGGCCCTAAAGTGCTACGCACTTAAAAGTGAATGTGTTCTTTCATTCATAGTCGCGCATATTTTCGCTGTACAAAATAATTGGAAGTAATTTTTTTTTCAACTGCCCTTCGTATTTGGGTAACATTTTTTTTTACTATAAATAAAAATATCTTCAAGAAAGGAAATATTCATTCAATTGGGCTTTGTCGCGAAAGTGGCGCTGCTTTTAGGGGGCTTCTCTTGTGATGATTATTTGCTTCTCAGCTCGATAGCACCTGGAAACTCTGCACACAGAGCGCATTCAACTATTACTGCGAATACCATTCTCGTCTCTGCCGTAGTTTTTTTTTGTCGTCTCTGCTACCCGAACACCTGGGAGCCATCTGAATAAAGCAGACAAAGATGAAAACATGCAATCCATATTGACGCAATACTGTGTGCATAGGCGTGCGCACTAGGGGGGCAGAGAGGGGCGCCCACCCCCCTAGTCACCTAGGAGGGGGGCGCAAATTCAGTCCCATACATTGATATATTAGGGAGGGGAGGCGCTGCGACTCGGGGGGGGGGGAGGGGGGGGGGGCGCAAAGTCAGCCCCATGCATTGATATAATAGGTAGGGGGGTGCTGCGACGAACTTTCGCCGCCACCCCCCCCCCCCCCCCTGAAGGGAAACCCTTCGCACGCCTATGACTGTGGGTGGAGTCCCTCCTCCGGGACCTCACCGCCTATTTCAGCTAAAGGAAACGGTGGCACCAATCTGCGTGGCTCCTGAAATTTCGATCTTCGGGCATCTATCGGCTAGCCGATTCTAAGGGGGGGAGGTGGGGTAGCGGTCACCCCCTAATCTGAATTGACAAAGGACAAAATAAAAGAAAACACACACAGTGTCCTTTCGTCACACACTTGTCCTTTCGTCAGTTCTTGGCAGCGAGAACAAGTCATTGAAGTCATACCAACTAGCCCTCTTAGCAGCTTTACCCCCCCCCCCCTCCAAAAAAAAAAAGTGCTTATTTGGTCCAGTTGTTGCACGTTCACAAAAAACGAACAAGCGGCACGAAGCACAGGACAAAAGCCCAGCGTTCGGTCCGTCTCCTGTTCTTTTGACCTGTGCTTCGTACTGTTTCCTTTTTTCCGTTTTACCCCCCTACTCATGTCTAACCTGTAACTCAATCGGACTTTCTTGACAATTGTTTAAAAAGCACAGGGTTTGGCCTGTGAAGGTTTTTAACGATAATGACCTGTCATGCCACATTCGAGTAACTCTTCATTTGCCACATTTACACCCAGAAAGCTGGGGCCAATGCCAGGCCATTGTGCAAAGCACGTCATCGCTTCCATTTTCAGTTCTACGTCCATTGCGAAGGTTCGTCTTCTCTCTGACTCAAACAACGGGCCGGAGATAGCTGCGGCAAAACTTCACTTCCCCCTAATGCAGAACTCAGTGCACATCTAGAACTACACGAATGGGCTCACGCTTGGCACCAAGACATTTCGTTCACGACAAAAGCTTTTGATAATGCGACGCTTTGGTAACCACAATACAGGACAAGCTCCTCTCAGCAATATTCTAACAGAGTTTCAGATAAAAAAAGTGATGACCCAGAAAGCCCAGCACAGTCGCAGAGAGAACTGCTGGGACCGCATGCTGCGAGCGAATAAGGGTTTCTTAAATGGCTCGGGAAACGGACTTCGCAACTGCTGACAAGTCGATGAAATTTATCGGCATGTCGTCGGGTGAAAAAGGCAACATTGATAAATCTTCCAATTCCCACGCTTCCTACGTGAAACACTTAGTAGGTCACCTGCAAAACCTATTTCGCTGAAGGTCGCGAGTGGTAGCCCCGTCCTGTAGACCTGTACCATTCCGATACTTGTGGTCCACTTCGTGAGCTCTGTCCGCCTCGCACGTCTCCCATTCCTGCGTGAACTCCTTGAGCTCGCAGCCTGCGGGTTCGTAGAATCACAATATTTGGCTTTATGTCAAAGAGATTCCGAGTGATGCATGTGGATTAACATCGCAGCATGAATGCATGCGGCCTTGCGTTAAATGTGTTAACCACCTATGTTTAAAAAATACAAGTTTAAAAAAATAGATTGACAACGCGTCTACTTTATTTAACTTATTGTTAAATGAAGTAGAGGTGTTGTCAATGCACTTTCATAACCTAGCTTACGGATTACGGGATTGAACTCCTCATTACTTATACTGGAGGCCACAATGGAAAACGTTGCTGTATACTGTCGTCCTTTATGAAAGGGGAAGGAGCGAGCGTGGTGGCCTGCTTTGCCTACAGCACCATGAACCGACAGCTGAAGAAAGTGCGTTCGCTTTTGGCGGCATCGCCCGTTGCGAGACCAAAGTGGGGGCGTAATCTAGCTGCGCTTGTTCAACGGCTGTCACTCGTTATTTTGTTTGCGAACAGATGACGCCAAAAGCGGACATGTTTTCTGCAGTTGTCGGTTGATGGCGCTGTAGGCAGCCGCCGCAGAGCGCACGACACGCGCTCGCATGTATTCATAAAGGACTGACCGTGTACATATAACTTCACGGAAAAAGTCGCGAAGAATGTGAAGATAGACGCGTAAACAGAATATCAAAACGGGACGTGCCAACTCTAGAACACTGCTCGTGATGCTAATAATGACAACTACCGACATTCACAAGATTCTTCACAGAGTGCATGGTCCATTTACCAGCCTTTGTATCAGTGAGCTTCCTCACTGCTTAAAATGACTTTCTGAGCATTGAGGTCGCGCAGATAGTGACAATGTTATTCACTGCAAGAAAAGACACAGGTTCTTTCCCCCCTCTCTCTCGCTCCGTCACATGCTCTCCGTCCCACGAATGTCGACCTGCTTTGTGGGCCTTGCATCCTAATAGAATGTGCACCATGAGCGGCCGAAACTTGTGGGTACACCCAAGCTTCACAGCTGATAATAACAATAGTGTGGCTAATGTCACAAATGCAGTATTTAAAAAGAAAATGTGTCATAGGTAGCACCGAGGTAAGCGCAGCTTCACAGGCGTGTAAATGTGCAAGCACACATTCTGGCAGCTCAGCGTAAACAAGCGATGGCCAGTTGCAAACATACTGCCATTCCCGCGGCGAGTGAGAGCGACTCCCCCCGCGTTTCTTCCCGCGAAAGAGAATTAGTTGCCCTTTTATTATTCCCAGTCACTGACTCTCGCTTGGGCAATAACCGCGCGAGAAAAATTAAGGCCAGCTTCGCCCTAGTGGTGCCAAGCGTGAACGAAGTGCGGAGCTTGGCAGCCTTCTTTGTTTCTCTTCGGGTTTTCTCTTTCTATCCTCCTCAGCTTTTTTTTCTCTTTTCCCGTTTCTTCTGTGTCTTTCTCTCTTTATTTCTATTTATTTATATTTTTCTTCATATTTCTTGCTTTCTTTCTCTCTTTCTATTTCCCGCTTGCTTCCTCTTTCAATTTTTATAAGTGGTTTGTATTCTCTTGTTTACCTAGCCGTAGTAGTAATGTCCTCACTCAAGGCCCTCGAATAACATGATAATGAAGACTTGTTTTTGGTGCGAGCGCAACCTCAACATGCTACAGTTGGCTATGATATATATGGTTTTGCCAGGGTTACGCCAAGCGACGACCACAGCATAGGACAGCCTAGCTTCCTAAAGTGCTCCGCACTTAAAAAATCACAGTTTCACAGCAAGGGCGAAGCAATGAATGCTATAGCAACAAATTGTAATGTTATACGAAGTGAGGCTGGCAGCTCGCTCTTTTGGATCCGATCTCGCGTAACTCTACACAACGCTGGTGTAAGAGAATACGGCCGCTCCAGGGAGAGCTGCACTTTTCGCACAGTCTGTTCGCATTGAAAGCGCAGCACGTAGATGGGCATACTAGCCGTCGGCTAATGTTGACCTGAGAGCGCGCGCGCGCAAGCGATGGTGACCGCGCCCTAATGATCAGAAGAATTCACAGCTGCTGCTCGAGCGACTCCTCCCTCTCCCCGCCTTTCTTCATGCTCTTTCAAGGCGGGCGGGGCGTTTCCTCTCTGCTTTAGATGCAACCGTCGGCAGCCTTCGCAAGCGGAGTGGTGTTATCGCATGCGCCCTCCTAGCGACGAAGATGGGTCGACTCGTTTCATCTCTGTTTCAGCCGCGTTCGTCGCCCCCCTCCCGCGCGCTTTTACCCACGGGTAGAACATACGATGCACGGGGGGGATGTTATCGGTTTGGACTTTGTACGAAACACGACGGCGACGGTGACGCCGACGGCAAAAACTTGTCTAGAGTGTCCATATAATTGCTACCGCAATAAAAGTAGCAGTAATAATATATCTGAGAAATCTTTTGAGGATATAATTTAAGGTTTGCCATGTGAATGCTAGCATTGCGACCGGAAACGAAACTGGGCGAAGCTTCCACCCTACGGCGCGTTCACAGTTGTGTTCTCGCCGTGCCATGGGCCTCGCAACGCAAGCGTTCACGTGTTCCGGGATTTTCAACCTTGTGACGTAATGATGACATCATGGGTGACATCGTCACGTGATGATTTTTTGTTTCCCTCGATGTTGACGACGACGACGGTCACATTTCGCATTTGATGAGGCATCTAAGGCTGTCACCTTAATGGACACTAACCGAACACTAACGGCGAAATAAAGTATGTCTAGTTTAGCTCGGAATACCTTGACGATTCTTCGCAGCACCACTGCTGTTGCCACCGGAAGAAAGCGTATCGTCGCAGTCGCCTTCGAACTCCGCGAGCAGGCGCCTCCTGAGCAAGGACACCTCCGTGTTGAAGAACAGCGACTCCGAGCACCCAGAATCCTTGACAGCCGAGTATATGCAGAACTTCATCTCCTTCAGTAACCTAGAAACATCCGAAAAAATACGCACGGTATTAACGGGATGGTTTGTGCCAGACTTATGGAGTTTGCAATAAAGAGCATTTACCACCTGACGTTTCATTATGCAATAAGTGAGAGCCCCCAAATATATTCCTGCCCCGCATAAGAACATTCGTAGAAGGCGACTGCGCAATTTAGGAGGTGTTAATGTTGAATTCCCTGGCATTTTATTGTCACTTCCAGTGTTTAGGTTCATTGTACTTGTCTGCGCCATAAAACACCATGTGTAATCACTGTATCTGTATAAGCTATTATAAGACTTGCAGTGGTGATACATAGATCCTGGAGCAACCACGACGAATATACGCGCCTAGTAGTGATGCAGAACTATCGATGGCACTATCGATACTATCGATAGTTCTGTACTATCCAACTATCGATGGTGAAAGAAACCATCGATAGCGCTATCGACAGTTTATACTATCGATAGTTTTATACTACGATCGTTAGTATAAAATCAACCGCGCGAACCTATTGCAGCATTAAAATGATTCCTCGAGTGTGTGCAGCAGGAGGAGCAGGCTGAAGGGCACGAATGTTGACATGCTTGCGCTCCTTCACTATGATTTCTGGCTGACACATGACAATTAAGCTGAATTATTCAGGTGTACAGGAAACGAGACAGTTACAATTGACGGTACTGTGCGGCTTCAAATATATATCGCATTTTGTAATTTTGAAGTCAAAATATCAGGAAATACGTTTGTTAATTGCGAGGTGCAAGTGCTTACTTTTGAATATGAATTTATTGATGAACCTATTGCCGCATTTTCACTGCTGGAATACTTATTTCGCCAAAAATTACACCATCTTCCCAAAGGGAACCCTGATGGGATGCGAAGCAGCAGCGTTGCGCATGGGAGCGGTGGAGAGGGTGAAGCGAGAGAAAGGTGACACGTACAGACATGTTTCAACGCGTACGTTAGGCGCGCGTCAGGCGGCAGCTGCGGCGAACGCGCGGCAGGCGAGGGAGAGAGTGACGTCAGCGCGCACTGCGAGGGGAGCGCGACGTCAACGCCCAGCTGCGGCGTGACCTACTTGGCACCGCTACAACACTTCGGCGAGGGGAGCGCGTTGCGGCGCGTTCGTACGGACGCACGGACGGAGGGACAGCGTTACACAGCCTAGTCAAAGAGCTGCTTCGCTTCTAAAAATTTCGCCCCGGCCGCTAACAGCAGAGTTATTCAAAGCAGTATTGATACTATTGATAGTAATACCACCGACATTACTACTACTGACAGCACTATCGATTACACTATCTATAATAGCACAATGAAGAAAGGAAGACATAGAAATCATGGGCTCAACCATCATCATCACGAAGAGAGAGGCACGAGATCGGCGTTCGAACACCAGCATCTTGCTCTGCCTGCGTACTTTTTCGAGCTACCACCCGTTTGTTCGGCTCGCCCAATAAACCTCCTTACAATAGTACCGATAGTTGCACTATCGATAGTTCAAAAGAAACTATCGATGTCATCGATAGTCAATTTTCCGATAGTTCTGCATCACTAGCGCCTAGACTACCTTGATATTTTTTGCAATCTGCTCAAGTAATGCAACGAAAATGTCTGAATAACGACACGCTGAAGCTTCAGCGCCACGCGTTCCAGTTCTATAGCATGCGAATCCACAAGCGCGGATTGCCTCTGTGAGTTTTTTTTAAAACCTATCTGCCACAGCAACCTATCTGCCACAGCAGCATAGAACAGAATCAAGTACGCAGAAACGAGCTTCAATGTGACACCATTTCGCATCGTCACCTCCCGAGTCATACACCTCCGTGAAAAACAGCACAAACATTGCTTCGTGAAATAGTTCTTATAGTACCTAGTATATATAGTTTTATAGGGCCGCTCCGACGCATTCCTATATAATTTTATGTTGCCTCGAGGCTGGAAACCGATGTATCACACGTGGTGGAACTACGGTAACTTAGAAACTAAGAATAAAAAACGCCAGGCCTGCGCGGAAAGCGCAGCACAGTGACAGCGAAAGCTGCAAGAGCGGCCTTTCTAGAACCCGTTGGAAACTCTCTTGGGGCTGCTAATACAAGTACGCTTGTAATTTACCCTATACGTCACAAATCAATTTTTGTCAAGCTGGGAAGCACCCACTACGCCATTATTCGTCATTCTGCGGAGAAGCAAGGTACCCGCTACGCATTTGCAACGCATTATGTGTACTTTGTTGATGCTGAGGCTGATGAAGATGAAGACTCATGGCTGAGCCCTTTGTAATGGGTTGGAAGCATTCAACGACCCACTCGTTAGGAATTCCTACTGTGTGACGCCTGGTTACAAAATTCGCATTGTGTGACGCCTGGTTGTTACTTTACTCTTCTACCACACTATATTACACATGTTAACATGGTTCCTTCCCGACATGACGCCTGTCTAGGGCCTTTTTCGCGAAGGAGTTTCCAGCACTGACGTGGCTCTGTGGTAGAACACTGGGCTGCAACGGAGAGGGCCCAAGTTCAAACCCCGTTTCATCAGGGATATTTTTTAGATGCGAAGCATCTTATGCTCGGGGCCTTTGTCCGTCCCTCCCGCGTCCCGCGTCCGGCCACTTTCATGAAGTAGGGAAGCACCCATTATGCGAACCAGAACACTGTAGTAATATGAAGGCCGTCAACCACTACCACAGTCATCAGAGTCATGGCCGAGAGCGCAGAGAGGCTGCTTAGCAATGGCTAGGCAGGTGGTGTCTGTCGCCCAGGTTGACCCCATTCCTTGATCTTGCTTGCATGTGTTTGGAGGGGGCTTAGTCCGTCCCTCCTTCCCGCGTCCCACACCACCACAGCGCATACGCGTCCCCTCCCCCCTCTCTCTCCTACGCTCACCCCCCTTTCTCTCCTCTAGGAATCCTCTACTCTACGGAGCGGCCCCCCGCGTCCCACACCCCCCCCACAGCGCATGCGCGTCCCCTCCGCCTATCCTCTCCTACGCTCACCCCCCTTTCTCTACTCTAGGAATCATCTACTCTACGGAGCGGCGCCCGCGTCCCACATCCCCACAGTGCATGCGCGTCCTCCCCCTCTCTCTTCTAGGAATCCTATACTCTACGGAGCGGCTCCCGCGTCCAACACCCCCCACAGCACATGCACGTCCCTCCCCCCTCTCTCTCCTCTCCTACGGTCCCCCCCCCGTCCTCTCCTCTAGGAATCCTCTACGGAGCGGCGCGCACGACAGGTGGTGTGACAGCTGCATACTCCGCTGGGGGGCGCCACGGTAGTTCCGCGGTATGAAAATGATGGAGCGCGCACGTCTCATTCTCTCTCCTGTGGAGCGCCCGGACCGCTGCCGTGAAACGAGAGCGGCGACGTTCCTTCCGCTCAAGCGAATTATCTCCCCGCTGCTTCGCATCCACACATGGTTCCCTTCAGCGGGAGATGGGGAAGTTTTTTTTTCTTTTTTTTCGCGCGATAGCGGTTACGGACACCGGCGGCGGCAACGGCGGCGGCGGACAACTACGGCACCCTTGCTGTGCTCTCACAACAGCTTTCGCTGTAATAGAAGTTCCACCTACAGCCATCCCTGTTCCACCCAGAAAGAATTCTTATAGACGTGCCATCCAATCTAATATACTAATTTCCCCGACTTCAAGCACTTTTCGAGCGTTTCAAATAGTTGGCGTTACCATACAGACAAGTTCGTGTCACCCGTTTCCAAGTCGAATCCTGGTGAATTTCATCAGAGGTTCCGACATCAGCGAGAGATCATATTTTAGGTGGGAAATACGAATAAATGTTCTGTCTATTTGCGTGGTGTTTACATTCGCGCGCAAAATGCGTAGTACTTCCAGATTCAAAGGCGACATCAATTTTCGTATTATTACGACTAGTATACGCAACATCTCGAGATAACGTGGGCTCTGATCTAGGCGTTCGATTCGAAATTACGTCAATATAACCCGAAGTGAGGACAGTGGAAGCGAAAGTATGTGCGTTAGTTAACCCTAAATTGTCCCATTTCAATCCGTGAGTACTGCACTTACGTTTTGAAAGCTTTGAAAGGGAACCAGCTTGCACGAAATTCTCACACAGGCGACTGACAAGCACGCCACGGTTTGACGGTTAGAGCTTGCATATGTTCTAAGGTTGTAACCGACTGTAAGCGAGGCCAGCTATCTCCGAGGCACTTACGAGCACAGCGCATCAGTTGACGAGTTGTCCACTTCGACCAAGGCCGACGAAGCGTTCTCAACTGGGACGGGACCTGGAAGCAGCCGATCGAAAGCGACACCGCAGAGAAGCAGCCTCTTCACTGGCCGCGAACTCGTCGCAGGACGTCTGGAGCGCCGAAACGGGTCCACGCTGTCTCTGCATATCTGCAGGGTGTTGCGTAAAACACAATTGTAAGACGTACTTGGGTCCGGCGTGTGTCAATATCAGTAACTGGTCCTCCGCCCTCATTTCCTTCACTGCAGAGCTATTAGGGTCGAAGTCTGTCGAGTGTCGTAGAGTGAAAATGATCATCATCGTGAACGGGCACGCGCTCAATCACCGCCCGAGCACTCGGTGCCAGGGGGCGTAGCCAGAAATTTTTTTCGGGAGGGGGGGGGAGGGGGGCACCTCCTTGAAACGGTCGTTTCAAGGTAGGTGCCCCCTCCTTGAAATGACCATGGGGGGGGGGGGGGGCACGTGCCCGGTGTGCCACGCCCTGGCTACGCCCTGGCTACGCCACTACTCGGTGCAGATGGTTAACGAGAGAAGCTGTAATGCGCGGCCCCTTATCGGTGTTGGCCGCTCTCGTGTTCCCTTGTTAATTTTTGGTGGACCATGGTGAGTACAGGGCTTTGCTCAATTTCTGTGGAACATAGGAGCGTTATACAGCATAGCTGCTAGGGGTCGAGCTTTGCCTACAGTCATGGAGAGAAATAGATAGAAACTCACAGACTAAAAAATGATAAGAGAGCAAGCATAGCCATGTATAGTATACTATAGCACAAAATAGTATAGTATAGAATAGTATAGTATAGCATAGCAACTCGTGGAGGAAGACACAATTGAGAGGGTAAAAGCCTAGCCAAGCGAGGACGAGCGCAGTGCCCACCAGCTCTGCTGCGGCCCAGCCTTGCGCCACTTAATGCAAGCTGGGCAATTTTTTTTTTTTCGTGGGGTAGGGATGTTTCTAGTGAGGAGTGTCTCGAAGAGAACATGTCCGTTTACTTGGTAGCAAAGAATTTACAGTTTTTAGATGCGAAGCATCTTATGCTCGGGGCTCTGTCCGTCCCTCGTCCCGCGTCCGCCGTCCCGCGTCCCGCGTCCGGCCACTTTCATGAAGTAGGCAAGCACCCATTATGCGAACCAGAACACTGTAGTAATAAGAAGGCCGTCAACCCTACTCCAATCATCAGAGTCATGGTCGAGAGCACAGAAAGGCTGCTTAGTAATGGCTAGGCAGGTGGTGTCTGTCGCCCAGGTTGACCCCATTCCTTGAGTCATGGCCGAGAACACAGAGAGGCTGCTTAGCAATGGCTAGGCAGGTGGTGTCTGTCGCCCAGGTTGACCCCGTTCCTTGATCTTGCTTGCATGAGTTTGGAAGGGGCTTAGTCTGTCCCTCCTTCCCGCGTCCCACAGCGCATGCGCGTCCCCTCCCCGATCCTCTCCTACGCTCACCCCCTTTCTCTTCTCTAGGAATCATCTAATCTACGGAGCGGCGCCCGCGTCCCACATCCCCACAGCGCATGCGCGTCCTTTCCTCCTCTCTCCTTTAGGAATCCTCTACTCAACGGAGTGGCTCCCGCGTCCCCTCCCCCGATCCTCTCCTACGCTCACCCCCTTTCTCTCCTCTAGGAATCATCTAATCTACGGAGCGGCGCCCACATCCCATGCGCGTCCTCTCCCCCCCTCTCCTCTAGGAATCCTCTAGGAATCCTATACTCTACGGAGCGGCTCCCGCGTCCAACACCCCCCACAGCACATGCACGTCCCTCCCCCCTCTCTCTCCTCTCCTACGGTCCCCCCCCGTCCTCTCCTCTAGGAATACTCTGCGGAGCGGCGCGCACGACAGGTGTTGTGACAGCTGCATACTCCGCTGGGGGGCGCCACAGTAGTTCCGCGGTATGAAAATGACGGAGCGCGCGCGCCTCATTCTCTCTCCTGTGCAGAGCCGCGATGAGCGCTCGGACCGCTGCCGTGAAATGAGAGCGGCGACGTTCCTCCCGCTCAAGCTAATTATCTCCCCGCTGCTTCGCATCCACACATGGTTCCCTTTAGCGGGAGATGGGGAATTTTCTTCCTATTTGACGGTCTTGGTGCCCACCCAGATCCCTGAGGACTGAGGTAGGGAGTCGATGCTAGTATTCTCAGCCAGCCTTTCGTACAGTCGTCCAAGCAGTACTAACCCTTCGAGTGGGCAAGTTTACAAATGCAGACTCGTTTCATACTAAAAGGCCTCACATATAGCTATGTTAATACAGAATTTTCGTTTTTTCGCAAACCTCTTTGCGTTGTTATCGTTATACCGGACGCCGTCGCCATAAACAAGAGAGGCCGGACGGATGGTGACATCTGGCGGGGCCGAGATTAGCCAGGGCAAGCACATGATTGTTGCAGCAGAAACGCAGTGCATACGTCTCTGCTGGTTTAAACTCTCTGCAGCGGCGTGATGCCGAATGTGCTACTGTTGTGAACTTATTTTCCACGAGGGTACTAGGTGAAAGCAAACAAGAGTGTCCGTAATTGAGGTTGCGCGAAGCGTCAAAAGACATCGATACTATATTCCAGTACCTGCTATTCCATAAAGTTAGTTAGTTAGTTCATTTGATTTTTAATGGCGCAAAATCAGCTGAGGCTATGCTGCACCAGAGACAAGGTGATAGGTAATGAAACGGTGAAATGATGTCGTTTACAGCTTATTTAAAAAGTCACATTCTTTTAAAAAGTTCAGCACAGAAGACAAGGGTACAAGGGGATCATCTCCAAGAAGTAGAGCAGAGTGAAAAGGCGTTTGTTGTTGGTATAGTTGGCCGAAATATTTTCGTCTGTACGTTTCAATGTCGGGACATGTGATGAGTATGTGTATACTGTCAATGGTTCTTGACATTTTCACATGTTGGTTGTTGTTCATTTGTAAGCAAAAAGTTGTGGGTCAGGTGCGTGTGCCCAATACGGAGTCGGGATAATACGACCTCAACAAACCGTTCCTGGTGACGACACCCTTTGCGCATACCGTAATACCGAACAAGCTAAAAACCTCTATTCTTGATCCACTCCTGGCGAGTGACGTACACCGGCAGTCACAGCACAACAGCGGTAACCTGTCATGCTTAAGCCCTAACTACACGGACGCGTTACAACGCGTCAGCGCGCGATGTTCCCTCTCCCTTCATAGGGACGCGATGGGACGCCGAGTGTACGCGCCACGCGGTGTCGCGTTGCACCGCATAAGTGTGGTCAGGGCTTAGGCCGACCACACGTCATGTTTCCTTGTAACCTTGCTGCCTTTCCTTTGACTCTCTCCCCCAATACTCAAGTGTCGCTTCCCCATACCTTGCGGTGGACCTGCTTTCTCAAGTGAATGAACGACGCTCTACTGGCAGCCCTCTTACTGTCGAGGCATATATATATATATATATATATATATATATATATATATATATATATATATATATATATATATATATATATATATATATATATATATATATATATATATATACATACATATATATATATATATATATATATATATTTGTTTCCTCCGCTGAACCACCCACATGACGAAGAAAAGCTTTTTGGCAAACCCTGTTTTCCGCGCGATATCTCACCTGACGGTATGGAGCACGACACCTGGTGCCTCTGGTTGAACAACTTGGCAATGTAGTTGCGCACGTCCCTGATGTTGCTGAAGAGCGCTTTGAGCGATTCGCAAGCGTTCTTCAGCACCTTTTCGTAGGTGCACCTTCCGTAATCTTCCAAGAGCCTGTAATGCGAAAAGAAAAAAAATTCACAGCTCTTTCTCCACCCTGAATATAAAAGACATCGAAGGCAACTGCTGCGCGTTATGCGGTAGCAGATTCACGACATTCTCGCGCCCATTTGCGATTCTGTGCGCGTTGGTACTCCTTTAGTTCCCGCACATCTTCCTCCGAGCGAACGACGCGCGTCCGTCCCGTAGTGAGTCCTAACAGCAACTGCTGACAACAGCCCTAGCGCAATGTCTACGTCATGAGACAAAGAGGCACAGTGATTCGCGAGGAGGCATCGGCGATGGTAAGCTGGTGAGACGCGCCGGAAATCGTTCTACACAACGCTTCGTCCACGTACGCGATGAGCCAGAACCTAGCCGTACGCAGCCTCACTGTACAACAACAACAACAACAACAACAACAACAACAACAACAACACCACACACACACACACACACACACACGCACACGCACACAAACACACACACACACACACACACACACACACAAACACACACACACACACACACACACACACACACACACACACACACACACACACACACACACACACACACACACACACACACACACACACACACACACACACACACACACACACACACGCAGCTCCACTAGCGTGAAGCCCGAGTAAGTGCGTAGCACGGTCACGCATCGATTCCCGTTCGTAAAGTTCCCACTGCTGCGTTTACCAAACCGTCGATGACTTTAATATCCCCCCTTTCCTGAAACGCCTAATTTCTAGTGAGAAGGAGTGGGAGGCTGCCTTGCGCAGATCGAGGCCCGACATTCAGGAGGCCATCATGCAGTGGGCTGAGAGGGTAGAGGAGGACTACTTCAAGTAGTTCCTCCCCACCACCCTCTATCCTATTGCCGTCTTCCCTTTAACCAGAGACAAATAAAGTTGTTCATTCAGTCATTCATTGAGGTAAGCTTGTAGGGTTTCTCCGGATCGAGTAGAACGTCGTTAGGGAAGTTCGAGAACTCGGTGTGCAACATGCGAGTTACTCTTCGATGCGCGTTTTTAATGCGCTTTATCGACTTCCTGCTTGCTAGAGCATTTGAGATACGTGTCCGTCTGAAGCGAGTACCGTCAGTTTGTTGCCTCCTTCGGATGTAGCGACCAAGCGCCGGCAAAGTGCAGCGGGCGAGGAGCTCATCATGCATTTGGCGAGGCGGTGGCGCGATCTCTTGCACGGCCCCGGAATCAGGCGCATGTTTTCGAAGCGTTTTTAGCGATATTAATTTTAGCGTATTGCGATTACTTGTTATTTCTCCTAATTATGTAATATCAGACCTTGTCAGTTCATTTTAAATCAATGTTCAGCATGCTAGCCTTGTTATGACCTGTGTTGAGCGCTTCACACTGAGCGTGATCACGCCACATGAGACGCATGGAAGAACGACAAGCCGGGTCCGTAAAGTGCTCCGCACTTAAAAAAAATTGCTGCTGATCCACGAAGTGAATGGTAATGATGGGGCGAAGCAATGTGCATCGTATCGTCAATCGTGGCCTTTTCTATTTTGTTCTTGTTAACCTTTCGTTCTCTCATGTGCTTTGATTGATGGGTGGTTAAATGTCCGTGTTCTTACGGTGTTGTGGCCTTTCATATTGTTTGTTCTGGTTAACAGCCTTTTCATAACCTTTTTTGTTCTTCACAGATGTTTCGGTTTGTTCACACGTTCCTGGCGTTGCCACTTTGCCGCTTTCAATGATGTTGTGGCCTTCTTTTATTTTGTTCTTGTTAACCTTTTACTCTGTCATATGCTTTGATTGATGGGTGGTTAAATGTCCGTGTTCTTACGGTGTTGTGGCCTTTCATATTGTTTGTTCTGGTTAACAGCCTTTTCATAACCTTTTTGTTCTTCACAGATGTTTCGGTTTGTTCACACGTTCCTGGCGTTGCCACTTTGCCGCTTTAATGATGTTGTGGCCTTTTATTTTGTTCTTGTTAACCTTTTACTCTGTCATATGCTTTGATTGATGGGTGGTTAAATGTCCGTGTTCTTACGGTGTTGTGGCCTTTCATATTGTTTGTTCTGGTTAACAGCCTTTTCATAACCTTTTTGTTCTTCACAGATGTTTCGGTTTGTTCACACGATCCTGGCGTTGCCACTTTGCCGCTTTAATGATGTTGTGGCCTTTTATTTTGTTCTTGTTAACCTTTTACTCTGTCATATGCTTTGATTGATGGGTGGTTAAATGTCCGTGTTCTTACGGTGTTGTGGCCTTTCATATTGTTTGTTCTGGTTAACAGCCTTTTCATAACCTTTTTGTTCTTCACAGATGTTTCGGTTTGTTCACACGTTCCTGGCGTTGCCACTTTGCCGCTTTAATGATGTTGTGGCCTTTTATTTTGTTCTTGTTAACCTTTTACTCTGTCATATGCTTTGATTGATGGGTGGTTAAATGTCCGTGTTCTTACGGTGTTGTGGCCTTTCATATTGTTTGTTCTGGTTAACAGCCTTTTCATAACCTTTTTGTTCTTCACAGATGTTTCGGTTTGTTCACACGATCCTGGCGTTGCCACTTTGCCGCTTTAATGATGTTGTGGCCTTTTATTTTGTTCTTGTTAACCTTTTACTCTGTCATATGCTTTGATTGATGGGTGGTTAAATGTCCGTGTTCTTACGGTGTTGTGGCCTTTCATATTGTTTGTTCTGGTTAACAGCCTTTTCATAACCTTTTTGTTCTTCACAGATGTTTCGGTTTGTTCACACGTTCCTGGCGTTGCCACTTTGCCGCTTTAATGATGTTGTGGCCTTTTATTTTGTTCTTGTTAACCTTTTACTCTGTCATATGCTTTGATTGATGGGTGGTTAAATGTCCGTGTTCTTACGGTGTTGTGGCCTTTCATATTGTTTGTTCTGGTTAACAGCCTTTTCATAACCTTTTTGTTCTTCACAGATGTTTCGGTTTGTTCACACGATCCTGGCGTTGCCACTTTGCCGCTTCAATGATGTTGTGGCCTTTTATTTTGTTCTTGTTAACCTTTTACTCTGTCATATGCTTTGATTGATGGGTGGTTAAATGTCCGTGTTCTTACGGTGTTGTGGCCTTTCATATTGTTTGTTCTGGTTAACAGCCTTTTCATAACCTTTTTGTTCTTCACAGATGTTTCGGTTTGTTCACACGTTCCTGGCGTTGCCACTTTGCCGCTTTAATGATGTTGTGGCCTTTTATTTTGTTCTTGTTAACCTTTTACTCTGTCATATGCTTTGATTGATGGGTGGTTAAATGTCCGTGTTCTTACGGTGTTGTGGCCTTTCATATTGTTTGTTCTGGTTAACAGCCTTTTCATAACCTTTTTGTTCTTCACAGATGTTTCGGTTTGTTCACACGTTCCTGGCGTTGCCACTTTGCCGCTTTAATGATGTTGTGGCCTTTTATTTTGTTCTTGTTAACCTTTTACTCTGTCATATGCTTTGATTGATGGGTGGTTAAATGTCCGTGTTCTTACGGTGTTGTGGCCTTTCATATTGTTTGTTCTGGTTAACAGCCTTTTCATAACCTTTTTGTTCTTCACAGATGTTTCGGTTTGTTCACACGTTCCTGGCGTTGCCACTTTGCCGCTTTAATGATGTTGTGGCCTTTTATTTTGTTCTTGTTAACCTTTTACTCTGTCATATGCTTTGATTGATGGGTGGTTAAATGTCCGGTGTTTTTACAGGTGTTGTGGCCTTTTATTTTTTTTTAACCATATGCGCGCTATGTAAGCTCCGTAGACGGTATTGCGCACAGATGTTTCGCACCTGCGCTTCGACTAAAGACCACGGCGAGGCGAGCCTTGACGACAACGGCGGGACATTGTGCAGCCCTAAGGTGCTCCGCCCCTAAAAGAAAACTGCAGGCGATGTTACCCTGAATGGCACGCGTAGCCGTGTGGTCTAAGTCCACTTGCCCCAAAACCGTATTCACTCGATGAAAGCGCAAGCGTATTTCTTTTAAGGCGAAAGCCTTAGATGCCTCATCAAACACGAAATTTGACCGTCGGCGTCCCGCGTCGGCGGCGTCTCGCCTCCCTCGGCGTCGGGGACTAGTCATGCAAAAAATCATCATAACGAATGACGTCACAGAGCGCAAACATTGTGACGTCATTACGGCGTCATCATGCCATCACAGTGACGTAACGACACTAGATGACGTATCTAGAATAACTGACAACTGGGCTAGTTAAGGATCCATAATTATTAAACGGCGCCAAGAAGCAAGACGATAACACTCGTGTTTCGTGTGCTCCTTCGTGTTACCCTCTTGCTTCGTGGCACCGTTTAGTAATTATGAGTCCTCGCATCGTAGCTTGGTCAAAGGTGATCCGATCATGGAGGCCATGCAAAACCAGGTGAGGTGCCTCCGATCTTGGAAGGCAGTGCAAAACCGCGTTAGGCGCAGGAAGCTTTCGAGGGGTAGCGGGGCAGCATCAATACATCGGCTGAGATGAAAAAGAAGATAGCTTCCGTCTTCGAGTCATATTAAATGAATGCATAAGGGCCCTGCTAGTTTTATTATGGAGTGAACAACGAGCGACCAGCGCCATGCAATTCAGCCCGGAACCAAAACTGCAATAACGACAGCTCATTGTCCTTCCCATTAAAAATTGCGGTAATTTGAGCTAATCCAGAGAACAGCTACAAATTTCAATAGGATTTGCGTTATTATTTGAGACACGCTTTGAATGTTCCTTACTTTCGGTTGGTAAGTGCTTGTCTGCGCGTAGTTCGAGCATTCTACCATCACTTTTCTCGTGGACGTTAACAAAGACGAGATGCTATCGTATACGGTTGTAGTTAACTGTTAAGCCATCTGACATCGAAAATGTGTTACGCCAGGCTCAAAGCCGCTCGGACGCAGTGCTTTTTTTTACGATAGAAAACAAATTCAAATGAAAAGCTTGTCATCAAATAGTCGAAGTTATTCGATTTTTTTTTGTCGATTTCTTATTATAAATAAAGGTATACGTACTTGCAGCTGTGTTGCTTGGTTAGAAGGTACGACTGGCCAAACTCATCGTACGACTGGTAATAAGTCAGGCTACAAGAGAAGTAGTCCTTCAGCAGGATGAACTTGTCGCAAAAGCCTATGAACGGAGACACAGAACGAATTTAGAGCCACAGACAAAAAAAAAGAAAAGGAAAGGAAAAAGCGCTCTCAGCATGATTAAAAAGTGTTGAATCATATTTTTCTCATTTTTCGACTCATGTATTTCGATTCGATTCAGCCGTAGAATCGAACTGTCATGCGAGATAAAGCAAGAAAAGTGAAAGCGAAGTGAAGCATGCTTAAAGAGAGAGAGCACAATAGTAATAACAATAATAATATTGGGGTTTTATGTCCCAGAGACGCCGTAGTGTAGGGCTCCGGAAATTTTCGACCATCTTTATTCTTTGTTATTCTTTATTCATAAATACCCTGCTTTGCAAAAGGCGTGTAAGCAGGGGAGTTACAGCTTTGAAAAAAAGTCCTCGTTATAACAGCACACTTGGTCACAAGACAATTGATTGCACTTTTTGTACAGTACGAACAAAAAAAAAAAAGAATTAGCATAAAGATTCGTTCTAGTCCAGTATTCTTGATTTTTGAGGTCATGATCGGATCTGCTAGACAGATAATGTGGTGGTTTAAGGTAAGTGCCTTTATTAATGCCACAATATTAATGAGAACTAACAGACAATAATATCAAGGAAAGTATAGGGGACGTTATTTGTATTAATTAATCCTTGGCATTATTGTCTGTTAGTTCTCATTAACATTGTGTCCAACAAATAAATACGAGCCCTTAAAATTCCCCCCTTCTTTTCAGTATTAATTCCAGTCTTTTTAGGGTATATCTGAAATAACAATTTCAGGCGCAATTTCCTTCTGCGAGAGGAAAGCGCTTCCCAACCGTGCTCGTTTTTCATATTGTAAGACAACGTTCAGGGCGACACAAAACTCTTCTTTTATTCCCCGAGCCTGATCCCCACAACCAGGCCAGAGGGGTGATGATGAGTATGTACAGATGAGTAAATGAAGCGCATGAATTATTGCTCACACTAACTTCCCCGCCCCGCGTGGGAGCGGCCCGCCCGGCCGCGTCTTAGATGGAAACGGGACGCCGAACGAATGGCTTCAGACGCGAAACATGCACGATCTCAGAACCACGACAGCGACGGTCAGAAGAAAGCTCGGCGGGAGTGACACGATAGTTCACAGGGGACGTTTGTTCACTGACTATATAAGGGCCAATAAACCGTGACTGTAATTTGTCGCAGAGTCCTGGAGTACGAGAGGGCGTCCAAAGCAGCACTTCATCCCCAGGACTGAAGGAAACATCGCGATGAGAGCTGTCGTAGCGTTGTTTTCGATCTTGCTGACTAGCCTCAGTATTGAGGCGAGCACGTTGCCGACATTGGTCAACTCTTGAGACGAACTGGTCAGATATGGTCGCTGAGGCGTCAGTGGGAATATCCAGGAAAGAGACGTCGATGGTGAATGTTGGTGAGCGGCCGTACACGAGATAGAAAGGCGAGTAGCCAGTAATGCGTTGGACAGCGGTGTTGTGGGCAAACGTCACAAAAGGCAAAATTGTATCCCAGTTGTCATGGTTTGGTCCGATATACATGGATAACATGTCTGTGAGTGTGCGGTGAAACCTCTCTGTCAACCCATTCGTTTGAGGGTGGTAGGCTGATGTCGTCTTGTGCACTGTGCCACAAGTCCTCAGTAGGTCTTGAATGATGCTGGAGAGGAAAGTTTTGCCGCGATCACTCAACAGGACGCGAGGTGCACCATGCCGTAATACAATGGCTTTAAGAAAAAAATCGGCGACGTCTGAGGCAGAACTGGTACGCAGAGGAGCCGTCTCTGCGTACCGTGTCAGGTGATCGACGGCTGTCACTATCCATCGATGACCTGTTGGCGTGATGGGGAGAGGTCCAACTAGATCTATCCCAACGATGGCGAAAGGTTTCTCGGGACACGGGATGGGTTGCAATAGGCCAGCAGGACACGAAGTTGGTAGCTTCCGCCGTTGACACACGAGACAAGATGCAACGTACTTCGCCACAAATGTAGAGAGGCCAGGCCAGAAGAAACGTTGCCTGACGCGGCTATGAGTTTTGTCAAATCCCAAGTGGCCTGCACATGGGTCGTCGTGAAAGGCTTCGAGGACTTGTTGACGTAAAGAGCGCGGGAGAACTGGAACCCAGCGGTGTCCATCAGTAGTGTAGACGTAACGATATAGCACATTGTTCTCGATCTTAAATTGTCGTAGTTGTTGTCGCGATCTGGTATTAGGAGGGGGTGATCTGCCACTTAGGCGTTCGATAATGCGGTTGCAGTATGCATCATTACGCTGGCTCGACGCAAGCTGAGCGTAGTGATTGGAAGCCTGCGTGTCAGTAACCGCTAGTTGGGATAATGTATGAGGTGACGCAGCGTCGAGATCACGTGACGAGGATTGAAGAAACGGTCTCGACGGCGATAGTGGTAGAGGGCAGCGAGAGAGAGCGTCCGCATCTTGGTGTTTCTTGCCAGATTTGTATACGACGTCAAAATTGTACTCTTGCAGACGGAGTACCCAACGACCCAGACGACCAGACAAGTTTTTCAGTGAAGATAGCCAGCATAAGGCGTGATGATCTGTAATGACTGTGAAGTGGCGCCCGTAAAGATATGGTCGAAATCTTTGTATGGCCCAAACGACAGCAAGACATTCTTGTTCAGTTATGGAGTAGTTCTGTTCGGCAGCAGTCAGAGCACGACTGGCATAGGCCACAACTCTCTCACGTGAAGTGGCATCCCGCTGCAAAAGAATGGCACCGATCCCATGGCCGCTAGCGTCGGTGTGTAAACAAGTAGGTGCGGTCTCGTCGAAATGACACAGGACGGGGTCGGATGTTAGGGCATGCTTGAGGTCTTGAAAAGCACGCTCGCAGTCTTCGGTCCATGTGAAGGCAGATCCTGACGTGAGCAGTTTGTGCAGCGGCGAGGCGATTGTAGCAAAGTGTCTGATGAAGCGGCGAAAGTAGGACGCCAGGCCCAGGAAACTTCGCAGGTGTTTTTGAGTTTCTGGGCGAGGGAAGCTCATCACGGCAGCAATCTTGTCAGGATCTGGGCGAACGCCGTCTTTGCTGACAAGGTGGCCTAACACCTTGATGTTTTTCTGGGCGAAATGACATTTTTTTCGTGTTTAGCTGGAGTCCAGCGTTGGAAATACACGTCAAAACTTCGTCCAAACGCTCAAGATGCTGACGAAAAGTGGTCGAGAAAATGACGATGTCGTCTAGGTAGCAGAGACAAGTCTTCCACTTTAGGCCACGAAGAACTGTGTCTATCATGCGTTCAAACGTGGCAGGAGCGTTACATAGGCCGAACGGCATGACGTTAAATTCATACAGGCCGTCTGGTGTTGCAAAAGCCGTTTTATCTTTGTCCGCCTCATGCATAGGTATTTGCCAATACCCAGATCGGAGGTCGAGGCTGGAGAAAAATTCAGCGCCCTGGAGAGAGTCAAGTGCGTCGTCTATGCGTGGCATAGGATACACGTCTTTGCGCGTGATCTTGTTAAGTGCTCTATAATCGACGCAGAATCGAACGGAACCGTCCTTCTTCCGGACCAACACTACAGGTGATGACCAGGAGCTGGACGATGGCCGGATGACGTCTCGCTTGAGCATGTCGGTGACGTTGTCTTCGATGATTTTCCGCTCAGCGGAAGACACACGATAGGGGCGGCGGCGTACAATTGAATTGCCTTCAGTTTCGATGCGATGCACTGCGACGGAAGTGCGACCCAGGATCTTGGAGCGGACATCAAATGAAGCAGCGTGTTTTTGCAGTAGAGCTAAAAGTTCTTCCTTTTGTGCTTCCGTCAGATCAGGATTTATTGCGGCCGTTAAAGCAGTCGTTGTAGCATCATCGGTACTGGTAGCTAAAGGTGGTGCTTGCACGTGGAGAGGCACCAGAGAAAGGGGTTCGAAGTCTGTAAAGCAAGTCACACTGGTGCCCTGGGGGGAGCGCAATAGGCGAAGAAGTAGGATTAACTGCTGTGACCAACGCTCTGCCATCGTGAAACCGCACCAGGCTAGGAACGATGGTAAGAGCACCAGAGACGGAACGTCCGCACGGTGCAAGGAACACATCCCCATTAATGATGGCATCGGATGTCAGCGTTAAAATATGCTGATGACCTGGAGGAATGGAGCAATCGGCAGTCGTGACAAAGCGCAGGCTGTGGGCATCGATATCAGAAGAAAGTGCAGTGTCTGTCATGTGAATGACTCTCTGTCGGCACGATATCACCGCTGAAGCTGAGGAGAGGAAGTCCCATCCCAAAATGAGCGCATTAGTACAGGAGGGCAGAACGAGAAATTGTATGTGGTGCCGAATGCCCTCAATAAAAACTCGCACTGTGGAAACACCGGAGGGCCGAACAAAAACTCCGTTAGCGCAGCGAAGAGGAGGACCAACATATGGCGTCTTAACTTTTCGCAAGCGAGAACACAGGTCGACACTAATAACAGAAAGCGATGCACCCGTGTCCACCAAGGCTTCAGTCCACACACCTTCAACGCACACTGAAAGTACATTTGAGGGGCGTTCCGGAGGAGTTTGATGCAGTCCATAAGATGCAGCTTTCCCTCCCGAAGCTGCACTGTTTAGTTTTCCGGGCGAAGATCAGATGGCGTGGTAGCTGGACGAAGGGGAGAAGAGGAACGCCGCATAGGCGATAGAGAGCGACGACGCGAGGACCGAAACGTACCCGCTGCATCGAAGGTCTGCGGAGATGGGGAGCGACGGGGATAAAGTTGGTATGAGCGGGGACGTTGCGGAACAGGGGCAAACTCATCCCTTTCAAAATCGTCATAGCCGCGCCTCTCGTCTTGTTGACGCCGTCGGCAGAACCTTGAGATGTGGCCACGGATTCCGCAATAATAACAAACCGGTCGAGGCGGACGCCAGGTGTTGAAAGACCCAGTCGTTGCCCTTGGTGAGAGAGCATTGAGCGAAGCGGGCATTGTTGGCGTAGGCTGCGTTGACTGCTGGGAAGGTGAAGCGAGAGCAGCAACCTGAGCGTAGGTGGGCGTTGGTGCGGTATGCGGGCTCGGGACTTGCGGGCACGTCATGGATGCCAACTCTTCCCTCACAATATTGCGGAGACTACCGCCAGGAGGTGTCGTACGGAGCTCAAGCGAGCATGACGCAGCTTGCAGTTGTAGCTCCTCGCGGATAATAGAACGTATTAACGTTCGTAGCTCGCTGTCGTTGGTTGCCCGGAGGACAGGTACGTCAGGTTGCAAGCGGATGAGATGGAGATCATCGAGGCGCTGACACGTACTGATGATATCCGCGACTGTGGTCGGGTTCTTTGCTGCCAGAGCGTTGAATGCGACGGCGTCGATGCCTTTGAGCAGATGTCGAACGCGGTCATTCTCCGCCATCGAGCAGTCGACGCGGCGGCAAAGGGCGAGGACGTCTTCTATATACGAAGTATATGACTCGCCGGAGTGCTGGACCCGCTCAGCAAGCTTCCGTTTGGCGATGTCTGAGCGGACAGAAGGGTTGGCGAAGATCTGACGGAGGAGCTGCTTAAAGGTGGTCCAGTCGGCGAAATCCAGCTCATGGTTGAAAAACCAAGTCTTGGCAACCCCTGTTAGATAGAATGGTACGCGGGACAGTTTCGCAGATTCATCCCAGTGGTTGAGCAAACTCACGCGGTCATACTGCTCCAACCATTCCTCAACATCTTCACCGCGAAGTCCAGCAAACACCGGAGGATCCTTTTGAGGGGTGGTGACAGTCCAAGATGGTACCCCCACGGGCGCAGGCGGGGCGGATGTAGCCGCGCTGCTCTGCTCGTCGCGTGACATGTCCGAGGGCAGGTTGCAAAGACGGCGACCCGAACGTAGCTCCAGGGATGCTTTGTAGCGGTAGCTGATGAGGAACCGCTGCACGGAGAGGACTAGGGGTTCGGACAGCACTCTCCACCACTTGTAAGACAACGTTCAGGGCGACACAAAACTCTTCTTTTATTCCCCGAGCCTGATCCCCACAACCAGGCCAGAGGGGTGATGATGAGTATGTACAGATGAGTAAATGAAGCGCATGAATTATTGCTCACAATATCAGTACAGCTGTCTCCTCGCTCATACCGACCGAGAACGAACCTTGCCGCTCTGTTCTGTATTTTCTCGATAAGGTCAATCAGGAACTTTTGGCGTGGGTCCCACACACAACACGCATATTCCAAAACCAAGCGGATCAACGAAATGTAAGCAGTAATCTTTAGCACAGCAGGTGAGGACCTGAGACTTCGTTGAATGAAATTTATTGCCTCGGTGGCTTTCGTAACCACGGCATGCACATGCACATTCCAGGAACAGTCGCTCGTAAGGGTTACACCTAAGCATTTATACAGTGACTGAGGATTAAGGATGTCACTATTCAAGAAGTAACACGTTTCATATTTTTTCATATTTAAAGACGTAAATGTATACCCAAAAACATATTACCTCTTTGATGCATTCCTTGCCGAGATTCGGCGCGCTTGCTTGGTCATCCTTCTCTCAAGAAACGCCCGACAATACAGAAAATAAAAAATACTATTTACAGGGCTGATCAAAGAGATGGGGTCAGGAAAAGTGGTCTGATCATCGAGACAGCGCTATCTGCGGCCACGTGGATAATGCACACGAGTCACGTGGTGACAGTTTCCACGTCTCGCCGATTGACCGAGCGTACACATTATTCCAATGCTTCAAACCGCGCTGCAGAAAATGAAGTTGTACAGCACTTGTTCATACGCTTCGCAAATATTCCACAACGTGGCTTTGGGTTACTTCTATGGCATAGTATGTTAACGGGATACTGAAGCGATATGAGTGATTGGTTTAGACTGGTAAATCGTACTCTGAAAAATATATGCCCAAAAAGGGGCCCTGCAACACTTTTCCAAGTAGCCATGGAATGGAGTCACTAAAGGAGCTTATTGCCTCACGAATTCACCACCGCGAAATGTTTTCGAATCCGTTTAGTACGAGCGGAGTTACAAAGATTTGTCGCACGCTACAATCGCATTCTCTCTTTTCTCGTCCCGACGAAAGCGCTGGAAGCTAAGCAGGGAGGGATTGTACGGGGGAGAAAAATACGTAACGCGCGCGTCGTGACCTTGAGCACTTTTTCTCTCTCTCTTTTTTTTTCTTCGAATACGCGACTTTTCAGTGCGATCGCGCGCGCACGCGGGGGAGAAGTCGTGGCCTCCTGCGGACGGCCCCAGTAACGACCGAACGCGCCATGCTCAAATCAGCCAATGGCTGATACAATGGCTGTGACGAGTGATTTTTGAGCTTGTATCGTAATTTGTCGAGAGAGAAGAAAAAGCAATTTTTAGCTGACTTTGAGAATTTATTGTGAAATTCCAGGCCGCGGGCTGCGTTATAATATTTCGCTCGCGTGTTATCGGAGCCTCGACTACCGATCGGCAGCGTTTTCTGACCATGCTCATGAAGTGTTGCAGGGTCCCTTTAATTTTGATATAGTGGAGGAGAAAATCGGGGAGTCGAAAAATCATTTTTCTAATTCCGCGCCGAAAATCTCCGCAGATGGCGTCATGGATTTCAAAGTGTGTTTTTCGTATTTCGGCGACATTAGCTAAGCGAAATTTCCTTAAACTTGATATGTTCAGACCATATCCCCCCTCGGAGGACAATGCACTTCATTTTTACCGATTAGGAACTGCGTGGTAGACACGATCAGTCGCTGCGTCGTCCTCAATTTAAGTTGAACCCTTTTTGTAAGTCTCCAGGTTTCTGCTCCGTAGGAAGAGAGCAGAGTGGGTCAGGGAACAAACGGGGGTTAAGGATATCATAGTTGAAATCAAGAAGAAGAAATGGACATGGGCCGGGCACGTAGCACGTCGGCAGGATAACCGCTGGTCATTAGGGGTAACTGACTGGATTCCAAGAGAAGGCAAACGCGTGAGGGGGAGACAGAAAATTAGGTGGGCAGATGAGATTAAGAAGTTTGCAGGTATAACGTGGCAGCAGAAAGCACAGGACCGGGTTGATTGGCGGAACATGGGAGAGGCCTTTGCCCTGCAGTGGGCGTAGTCAGGCTGATGATGATGATGATGGTAGACACGATAAAAATCAGTGGAGTCACGGCTATTGGTGCCACAGTGTCAAGGTGGCGTCGCCACCAGCATTTTCTTTTGCGTTTTCTCGCTTACGAAGCGTTTTCTCGCGGCAAGCGTAGTGTTTTTGGTATCGTGAAAGAGTAAATTACTGAATCGTTTTTCTCTTTAGTATCCCTTCAACAGCTCTACAAAAGCTGCACGTCGCAGACGCTCAAATGTTGCATTGCATCTGCGTAAGTACAGTGGGGATGGAAGTCCGCCGCGGTGGAGCAGTGGTTATGGTGCTCGGCTGCTGACCCGAAGGTCGCGGGTTCGATCCCGTGGAGGTGAAATGCTAGAGGCCCGTGTACTGTGCGGTGTCAGTGCACGTTCAAAGAACACCAGATGATCAAAATTTCCGGAGCCCTCCACTGTGGCATCTCTCATTGTCATATCATGGTTTTGGGACGTAAAACATCAGATAATTACTATGGAAAGAAACGCAACATGCGGCACCTACATTCTCTGTTGTTTCGCATTTATTTTCAAATGGTTGTAGGCTGCATGGTGATAAAAAGGCCACATGAGTCATCCACGATACAATCAAGAACATTCTAGATATTTTTATTGCCACTAAGATCAGAGCGTGATGAAAAGCAGCGCGCCGCGCAGTTCGCGTTTCTGTCTATCCCCCGCTGTGCATTATGTTTGCATCTAGTGCAACTCACCGCTGATGTTTTTATTCTTGCATGGCTCGTTGTACCCTTCCGTGAGCACCCGCGTGAAGGCGTTCAACTGAACCGTGATGTCGCTGCCCGTTCGGCACGGTACCAAGCCGGCGACGCATTTTTTAAACTCCGAGAGCAACCTGCAGAGCAAGAACCGCCACACAACGCGTTTGAAAGCGGGCACTCCTCGAAGTCTACGTGACCCTGGACCGCTCTGTAGCAGTTACGTTCGATTCGCTGGAACCTTCCAATGTACCCGCACTAAAAATCGCATGATGAGCTAGACGAACAGACTAGTACTCTGTTACAAAATGGAAAAAGCCACCCTTCAGACTTGCGCGAGACTTGGTAATCAAGCAAAGACTGAAGAAGAAGAAAAAAAAGATCCGCGCACCTCCACGAAGTGAATGATGACTAGTGGGCGAAGCTAGGTCCCAAGGTCCATAATGTCTACGTTGAAGTCGCCGACTAGTACAAAGGGTTTGGGCTCCATGGTGTTTTATATTGTTCTGTTACAATTATGATTGACAGTAGTGTAGTGTTAAACCCTTTTTTTTATTCCCAATACACGCATGTTTCGACTATAGCTATGGTTTTCTAACCACCATGACAGCGGACAGTGAGCTACGACGACGAAGCTAGGTCCTAAGGTCCATAATGTCTACGTTGAAGTCGCCGACTAGGATAAAGGGTTTGTGCTTCTAGGTGTTCAATATTGTTCTGTCACACTTATGATTGATATTAGTGTATTCTTAAATGTTTGTTTTTGATTCACATACACACGTTTCGACTATAGCCTTGTTTTTCTAACCACCATGACAGAGGACAGTGAGCTTCGACGACAAAGCTAGATTCTAACGTCCATAATGTGCACATTAAGTCGCCGATTGGTATAAAGGGTTTGTGCTTCTAGGTGCTTTATATTGTTCCGTCACAATTATGATTGATATTAGTCTATTGTTAAACGTTTTTTTGTGTCTCACATCCACGAATCTCCCCGTGATGGACGCGGACAACGACAAGACTAGGCCCTAAGGAGCTTCGCTCCTAAAAAAGCTGGCCGAAGCTGTATCAAACACCCCTCATGCCGATGAGGGACGGGAGGGGGGGATATGTTTTATTAATAGTGGTAGTGATAATCGCTTCATGGTCGCTGTGGTAGATCGTGATTGGTACCGCGACCATTTCCACCTAGACGAACTCATTGCTTTCGTACAGCGTCGTATTCACGCTGTTCTTCTGTTATCTTTAATTTATGTGGTCTACCCATGGCCGTCTTAGAATGAAGCGAACAAGTTGCTAGAAGAGTCTTGCTTTTATATATGAAAAACGGAAACAACCGCGGGAAGAAGGAATGGCCGTTTGACGTCAGTCGAAGACCTTCGTGTGAAGCGCAAAACAGTTGCAACGTGCAGTCGAGCTTTCCAATGTGACTGCAGCACCAGAACGTAACGCCAGGAGAATCCGACCAGACTACGACGACAACGACGCACCAAGCACGGGATGGTTGGGCCTGTTCTTGTTCACGTCTATATGAATGGCTTCAGACAAAATGTCTCTCAACGACCTTCTCACGGGCCTCAAAACACCGAGTATCCCCATTACCAGGATTTTACTTCGGCATTGCATGGCTGCACCATTTTTAGCAAGATCGACCTTGTGAAAGCCTATCACCAGATTCCAGTCGAATCCGCAGACATTCCGAAGACCGCCATTATACACCGCTCGGCCTATTCGAATATCTACGCGTGCCATTTGGTCTTCGCAACGCGGCACAGACCTTTCAAACTTTCGTCGACCAAAGTCTTACGCGGCTTGACCTGCTGCTTCACCTACCTCGACGAATATTCTCGTCTTCGGTACCTCTACTGAAGATCACAAGCTCCATCTACGGCAAGTGCTCGAGAAACTGAGCAAGTTCGGCCTCGTTGTTAACGGCCCTAAGAGCGAGTTCGGGGTCACGCAGCTGGACTTGCTCGGCCATCGCGTCAACGCACACGCATTCGTTCACTACCGACTCGAGTAACCGCCATTCGTGAACTTTTATCGCCACTTCATTCCTCGCTGCGCCGATATACTGCAGCCTCTCAACGACCTTCTCACGGGCCTCAAAACACCGAGTACCCCGGTACCCTGCAAAGATGCGGCTGAGCGTGCATTTGGAGACACTAAAGAAGCCATTGCCGGCGCTACGCTCTTCGCCAACCCTAAATGCGAAGCCCCAACATCCGTCATGGTAGACGCATCTGACACTGCTGTCGGCGCATTCTTGCAACAGTTAGTTGCTGGCACTTGGCAGTCCATCGTCGTCTTTTCCAAGAAGCTTGCCCCTGCCGAGCGCCGCTACAGCACTTTTGGCCGAGAGCTACTCGCCATCTACTTGGCTGTGAAGCACTTTCGCCATTTCCCCGAGAGACGCCCCTTTCACATACTTACGGATCACAAACCACTGATGTCCGCTTCAACGTCCACCAGCACTTCCTACGCATCCCGAGATATCAGACAGCTCGCCTTCATGTCTGAATATACGAGCGACAATCGCCATGTCAGTGGAAAAGCCAATGCCGTTGCCGACGCGCTTTCTCGCGCCGCTATTCATGCAACAGAAAAACAGCCGAACAAGCATCGAATTCGCAGCCGTGACTGCCGTCCAGAGGAATGACAAGGAGCTCCAGCTGCTACAAAAGCGCGGTACGTCTCTCGTCTTGGCTGGTGTTTTGGTGCCTGACTGTGACGTGCCTCTCGCTTGTGATACGTCGACAGGACGTCCTGGTCCCTACGTACCTGTCCTATTCCGTCGAGCAGTCTTTGATGCTTTGATGCCCTGCATTCTTTATTCTTTCTTTATTCAAGAATGACCCCGCATTGCCCTTGGGCGTTACAGCAGGGGGGGTACAACATAGATACAAACATTTCTTCATTTGCACAACATACTTGTTCTTCAGACAGCTTGTTTCATTCTGTCACACACTTCGGAAAAAAAGAATTAGCGAACATGCATGCCCTGGGCCGGTATTCACGGATTTTGAGTTTGTGGTCATTCCTTTTAGAAAGATAAAAAGGTGTTTTTAAGTAGGTTTCCTTGTTAATGCCAACCTTGTTGTAAAACATCTGAAAAAATAATTTGAGTCTTAACTTTCGTCGACGCGAAGACAACAGTTCCCAATTCAATTCTCGTTTCATCACTGTGACACTGGGGATTTGGAGCCGGCACGCTCACCGACATGCGCCTGACGCTTTTGCTGCTTGTGCAGGTATCTGAGCTGTTGTGGCCTTCATTCCATGAATCTACTCTTGGTCAAGAAGGAGCGGCGACGTTGTGTTCCTGGACCGGCCTCTGCGCTGCATCTGATAGCACCTGGCTGCCGCCGGTAATCGGTGACACCACCAGACAGCAGCTATTCACGCACAACGGGTGGGAATTCTTTGGCTCACCCAGGCAATCGCACCAAACAGCGACTTATCACTTCTCATTATGTGTGGCCGAGCATCAACGTAGACGTTCGTCGTTGGTCACGTGCGTGCCTCAGGTGTCAGCAGTCTAAAGTGCAACGCCACACTGTCACCCCCTCTTGGCACGTTCCCTTTCCCCGGACGCTCACTTCAACCACTTACACGTCCGACATTGTCGGTCCCCTTCCTCCATGCGGGAACCATCGCTATCTGTTAATCTGCATTGACAGGTTCAAAAGATGGCCTCAAGCGATGGCCTCTTCAAAACTTAACTGCGGAGTCGACAGCTCGAGCACTCGTCACTCTGTGGATTAGCCGCTACGGTGTTCCTTCCACCATTACGACTGACCTGTGGTCGCTAATTCGACTCCACATTGTTCGCCAATCTACCTCGGCTGCTCGGTGTCAACCACATCAAGACTACCTCGTATCACCCCATCGCCAATGGAATCATCGAACGGTTTCATCGCCAACCTGAAAGCGTCACTCATGGCTTCCACTTTTCCTTCATCGTGGACTGAACGCCTTCCTTTCGTTATGCTTGGCCATCCGCACGTCTCTTCGCAGTGACCCCTCCGTAAGCGCCGCCGAGTTGACATTTTGCACCACTCTTCGAGTTCCTGGTGAATTCTTCACTGAATCGCCCATGGTACCTGCAGACGTTTCCCGACAACGCATACCGTCTACGCAACGCTATGCGTACCGTGGTTCCTCCCCGACAACGATGGACATCCCGTAGTGTGTATGTTAGTCCTGACCTACAACGCCGCACGCACGTTTTTGTGCAACACGATGCCGTGCGACCTCCCTTGCAGCCCCCGTATGATGGCCCGTTTAAGGTCATCAAACGCCCACCGTAAACACTTCCTCCTGCTCATCAACGCCCGGGAAGATACGGTTCCGTCGACCGTCTCAAACCTGCATACTTGGACACCGACTCTTCAACAACGTCTCTGGACTGTCCATACTCGCCGCGTACACTTCGCGGCTCAACAGTCTGCTTTTGGCCACATGTAACACATTAGCGACTTCCTCGCTAGAAGCGGGGGGGGATGCTGTAGCGCGCTAGTGCGGGCCAGGAGAATCCGACCAGAAGACGACGACGACGCACCAAGCACGGGATTGGTTGCGCCTGTTCTTGTTCACGTCTGCATGAATGGCTTCAGTCAAAATATATAACTTGTGGTCCAACAGTATCGACATCTGTCTGCCTGTTTCCACAAGTCAGGGCCGGTCAAAATGAAACGCGAATGCGCGCGTCTTCCTCACTACATGAAAGGGCGGATTGTGACCAGACTACAAGAGGGACGCGTGCGCGCGCCTCTTTTTTGGGTGCCCCTAACGGCCAATGTCAGTGAACCTGGGACGGGCCAGTGCGTACCAGTGCGAGCAACGCAGCTCCCTCTGGTTAACTTGTTTTGTCTAGGGACCTTACCTCTGGTCAATTGACGGCGCCAATACCTTTTGCCGGGAACTATAGAAAACTATAGTCGCGGACAACCTTTCTGAATCGAACGGCTACAGAGCCAAATCGCCCGTATCCCACCGCTAATTAATGCAGTGCCACAATTGCGTCTGTATTTTCTATGTGAGATATAAAAAATACTCCATTTCTTACATGTAACTCTTTGAGACGCAACGCAACGCACTGCTCGTTTTACTTTATAGGTTGTCACTTAGCGTTTTTGAACTCGCGAGAAAGTCGCGCCTTTTGCCAGTGCCTCAAACGCTGAGCGGCGTCTGCGTCGAAATGCAACGCTGATTGCGCGCAGCCATCACTTCCCTACAGCGGTAATAGGCGCGTTCCAAACCGGACCTACTTCGCGTAGGAGTACATGTGCAGATGCTCCGCCCCCGTAGCTTTCCCTTCATTGCCAAGAAAAGCTGTCCGCGAGTACAGAACATACATTACCGGGAACGCGTGGAAGGATGTTCATATTGTTCACAGGCGCCTTCTCATCCAACAGGCGGTTTTGATGCTTGTTATGTGGTTTTTGCTCTTAGCGTGATCTTCACCAGAGCATCGCTACACATGTATTGCACCTCTTGTGTTGAAACTACATGTTTTACTATAAACGGTTTCCCAAAGGGGCTAATACGAGCAATACCGCAGTGAAAAGAAGTGCGACACTTACCTACACAGCTCGTCTGCCGGCGGTTGGTCAGGATACGTAGCCGCCAGGAAAACCACACCGCACGTAAAGTAGGTGCCAGCGTATTCGCGGATGTGACAGCGTGGCACGGAACTCCGGAACCGCCTTCGCGCTGCGTACAGCACAAATGGCCGTATGGGGTGCCTGACCACAACTGAAACTTGGTCGTGCGCAATGCGTTATCACAGCGACTACGCGCGGACCCAGGAGTGATGTGCAGATGCCCTGTCCGCCCCGTAGTATCTTCGTCACTTTGCGCTCAGCGTCAGCGTGCGGTACGCGGCCAACTCGCGATTAATATTTCCTTTCGCTGTTAATACTTCCCTTTGGAGACACAGGAAAGGTATGATTATAACTGTAGAAAACCCGCCATCAACGAAAACAAGAAAACGCAATTTCGCCGCAAGGTCGAATGCCACATCCACAAATTGGAATGTTATACGGAGTTATACTCCGTATAACATTCCAATTTGTGGATGTGGCATTCGACCAATTGTGGATGTGGCATTCGAGCAATTGTGGATGTGGCATTCCAATTTGTGGATGTGGCATTCGAGCTGTCTAGGATCTGATCTCGCGTAACTCCACAAAACGTCGGTCGGTCGGTCAATTAACTTTAGTTATAAATTGTCCTGAAGAGCCGATTCCCCTTAAATTTGCACAAAAGCGGAGTACAATTTTTGTTGTATTAGTATTTCACAATTTCACGCCACCGAAAGTCGTACCGCGAGAAGACGCTTGGTCAGGGAGACAGCGCGCTAGAAGAAAATGCAGGTGGCGACGCCACACTGAGCTTACCGAACCAGCTCGCCATTACGTCACGTATTCTGACGGCGTGTGTTAAAGGAGCACTGACACAAAATTTCTGAGGCGAGATAATAAGCGAGATAGATTTATGTGGAGACATACACAACATCTACGAGATATCAAGGGCAAATATAGCCTAGAACATATTTAAAATCAATTTTAAAGTGCACGCCGCGCGACTGAGCGAGATGCGGAGCCCCTCGCGACGCCGACATCAACGCAGTGGCAATGTAAACAAACCTGCGTCACGAGTTTGTGTGGGCTGGTTGCTGGCACGCGCCTTGCGCTTGCGCTACATGCGATTTCCTCCTACGTGGCTGCGGCCACTCTCACGCGCGGCGCCCACGTCACAGTTTTGCGTGGTCACGTGGCCAGATGTGTTTACCTTGCCCCCCCGGAACTGCTCCTGCCTAGCGCGGTGCTCTTTGAAACCGAAACTGAGATTGGGCGCTCTAAAAACGACCCCAAATAAATAACTGTCACGCACTCGCGTAAACGAGGTTTCCAGACGTGATAAGTGGGTCATAAGCTACCTATTGCAAAAAAAAAAAAAGCAAGGTACAAAATTTTTGTGTCGGTGCTCCTTCAAGGCCTACGAATTATTTACCGGTACAAATTGCTTACGCTGTGTCGTGAGGGATCTGAAGTCGTCACATACCTAGTACCAGAATAAAGCATCGAACGAATGTGGCCAAAATAATCGAAACAGTTTCTAAATTCAAGACGCCGTCATGCTCAATATCACCGCGAAATTCAAAAATGAAACTTTCACCTTCACTTTCTGTCCTCATAACGAACCTATAATCGCGACATTATTTACAGCACTGTTCTGAAAGGATAACTTATCTCTGTAAACAGATTTAATGTTTCACTTTATTGTTCCTTCGAAACAACGCAAGAAACATTACAAACTACAAAACGCATTTTCCTTGTGACGAAACAAAGCGACAATGATGACAAGGACAGTCCTCCGCAATCAATATGCGCACCATTGAGGACGTGTTACCGAAGTCGCGTGCTCATTTCGCGATACCTTAATCCAGGCGTCGGCATCCTTTTGAGGCGGCGGGCTAAGTTGCATGAAGCCGACACGGCGGGGGCCCGGACGGCAAATTGGAAGCGAGGGGGGTCTGCTTTGCAGGCAAAGCGAAAAAATTCGGCGAATTGAAAATTTGCAAAACTGGAGTAGAACTCATGTATCTTTTCAGCTCGCATGCCACGAAGTTGCCATCAAACATACGTTACGAGCGAAAATCCCATTTTAGGTGAAAACTGCCATGTCCGCCATCAGATAAAAAGTGACAAGGGGGAATGGAGTGACGTCGTGCCGGGGGGCCGCATAATACTTCCCCACGGGCCGCATGCGGGCCACAGGCTGGCCTTAAAGCACCCCTAAACAACAACTGAAAACGCAAAGAACGAGTGCGTTATTCTTTCCTGGCGTGTTCCGCCTTCTACACAAGCATGCAGTCTGCTCACGTGACGTCATGAAAAAATAAGCTCTCGATTGGTCCACATACGAGTGACATAAATTGTGAATTATCTCCCACCCTGCTTTGCCATGCAGTCGAACGCCCATTCCACCTCATCCCGCATGACTATCACGCGCGATCAACTCATTTCACGTACTTTTGTGCGTTTTCGACAGCGCGAGCGGGTATGACAGCGTGCAGCCGAAAAGTGCGAAATCCTGACAGTCTCAACGCTTAGTGCCGACACTGTCCACGTGTTATGTGAAGAAATAAGTGGCGAGGAGGAGACATCGCCGGTATACACTGAAAGGCTGGCGAAAAAAAGTTGTTCATTCATCTTTGACGAAACGTGGCGATCGCTACCCTCCGTTTATCGGCCGATCTCTTTTATAGGGCCCCTAAACAACATTTGAATATACGAAGAACGAGCGCGTTATCCTCTCCCGGCATTTCCCTGTCTTTGCGGCAACATTCGTGACGCCAGCAGTTTGTTCACGTGACGTCAGGATGAAATAAGCTCTCGATTGGTCGACATCTGCTGTGAATTGTCTCCTACCCTGCTTCGCTATGCATTCGCATGCCCGTTCTGCCCTGTCTCGTATGAGCGTCGTGCGCGATAAAGCTGATTTCACTTCGTTTTCTGCATTTGCGACTGGGCAAGCGGAGATAGCAGCGTGTTGTCGTAAAAGCGCGAAATCACGACTGGACTCAACGCTTAGTGCCGACACTGTTAACGTGTTTTGTGAAGAAATAAGTGGAGAGGAGGAGATAGCTCTTGTAGGACGGGTAGCGAAGGCGAGAAAGAACGTACTACCTCGCCTTTGAACTCCATGTGGTTAGGGGCCCTTTAAAAACCGCTTTGCCCTCCTCGCCGAGCACCCCTCCCAATCTCAAGTGACATACGTCATCGCTGACGCGCTCTTCGAAGCAGTGTGCACCTCCGGTTAGCGTGACTCCGTCAACTGCGTGCTTCTTGGTTACCCGCTGTTGATTCAGTTTGCGCAGCCAGCTTATCAGACCGCTAGGCACAACGCTGTTTGGTACGCTAGCGATTAGGCACTTGCGTCATGTTGCCGATTCGCAAGCGCGCGAATGCGGGTGACACGACGAAGAACAGCAAGGAGCGCGGGCAGCTGCTTGCAGACCAACGGGAAGTCGTCGGTGCTCGTTCGACCAATCGCAGCATCAAATGTCGATGACAACATCACAGATGCAAAACATCCACGTCCGCGCACATCACCGGGGAAGCCGGGAAAGGCCCGGAGAAGAGAATTGGGCTTGTTTCTTAGAATTTGTGGCGCGCCCGTGGCTTGTAGTGCTGCCGTTGTTCGTGAAAGCATTGTGAACACGAAGCGCGTGTTTACTTAAAATGTTTGAAACAAAAAATTTACACCATCTTCCCAAAGGGAACCCTAATGGGATGCGAAGCAGCAGCGTTGCGCACGGGTGGCGTCACGGGTTGAACGGCGCTAACGCAGGGTGCTGCGGTGAGCGCTCAAAGATTCGTTTGAAGCGATGGCTGGCGTAGGGTCTTGTCGTTGCGCGTCAGGCGGCAGCTGCGGGCGCTGCTGCGGGCGCTGCGGCGAGCGCGCGGCAGGCGAGGGAGAGAGTGACGTCAGCGCGCACTGCGAAGGGGAGCGTGACGTCGACGCGCAGCTGCGGCGTGACCTACTTGGCACCGCTCCAACACCTGCGGCGAGGGGAGCGCGTTGCGGCGCGTTCTTATACGGACGCACGGAGGGACAGCGTTACACAGGCTAGTCAAAGAGCTGCTTCGCATCTAATATCGCAGGTGGCTTAGGGCCATTCAAGGTTACTAGTGGCTAGGCCGTACCTGCGCGTTTTGCAGCGAGGGCGGAGCATTTCTCCTGGGGAACCGTGTGAAGCTCGTTGTCGAAGTAGTCGAGGTTTTTCTGGAATGGGAATTCCGTTCGGGCAGTGGGTAGTCGTCCTTGTGTGCTCCACGCACGCCTTGTGACTATGTATGAGGCTGTTCAAAAAATAATGTGCAAAATAACTGGACTAAATGCAGTAAAATTAATGCCCGTCATAGTACACAACGGCAGTGATCACAGTAAAGACATGCATTTCCAGCAAGCACATATGTTTTGACCCACATTTAAACACTGTGTAAATTAAGATAATGGTTAAAATGTAAAACGCCTGTGTTCCCATTCCTTCCGCTAGATTTCTGTAGTTATGTGTTATCTGTATCGTCTGAGCGGCCTCACGAGCTGATGATGAGTAATGGGTTTTAATTAGGGGTGTGCGAATATTCGAAGATTTCGAATAAGGAATCGAAAGCGTTGTATTCGATTTGGCACTCGAATCGAATAGTACATATTCGAAAATATTCGAAATACCTAATATTTTTCGAATAGTTTTCGAACAATCAGCACCGGCCCCTAAAAGAAACACAGCCTTGAAACAGCTAAAAGTTATTTTTCTTCTTTTAATTCCTAAAGTGATCTGCTCGTAGCCTAAGCTTTTACGAGACTGCCAATGCCAGGGGCGTAGGCAGATTTTATTCGGGAGGGGAGGGGGGGCACCTCCTTAATCTGAAATGGGGGGCCGGGCAGGCAAATGGTCATATTGCGCTCTGTATGCCATGGCGAAAGAAAATTTCGGGAGGAGGGGGGGGGGGGGGGCACGGGCCCGGTGCGCCACCCCTTGGCTACGCCACTGATCAACGCTATATTGAATGCCGGATAAACGTGCTTTTTCTGAAAACTCCCGTCTTGCTCACTTTTTACCACGCTGACGCTGGATCGCATTAATCAGCTCCTTCTAGTAATAACTGAAGGTGGGGGACTACGGCTGCATGCAGCTTCATGACTAACAACAGATGAAAGTGTTGCGTTTGCGTAAATTGTTCTTGCAGATGTAGATTTAAACACCGATATTTACATGCTTTCAGTGCGCAGGCCATGTTGTGATGACAGGTTGATCTGTTTCATTACATGTTTAGCTGTACACGCGGTGTTTGGTTGAAAATTGTTTAAATTTGGTGTCCCAAATTGATTTAAAATCAGGCGACGAAGTCTCACATTGATTACGTTAGTGAATGCTGTATTTGAACCTACAGTTACCAATATTACGAAGGCTCTGGTTCCTGCTGTATACGAGCTTACCTTAGTTTTCATAATTGTGGTATTTTGAGTCGATTAAAAGTAACCGTAATGTTCTTTGGTGAAAGTTTGTGAATATTTGTTACAAATAAAATGTTGTGGTGTTCTAGGACTGTTTTGAAAATGGTTGACCTACTATTCGAAAACTATTCGAACAGTATTCGATTACTATTCGTATTCGATTCGGTTCCATAATTAATTCACTATTCGCACGCCCCTAGTTTTAATGGCTCAAGAACGAGGAGCGCCATGCCTGGTAATGTAGTGCTAACAGTACAATAACGTGACGTAGGGCTCTGAAGTGGCCTAAAAGCACGCGGTCGATGAAAGTAATACATATATATATATATATATATTGTACCGGTGCACATCGGCGCCAGCTCTGTGCCAGCGAGATGAAAGACGATGACGTTCTTGTGTTCCGCGCTCGGCCTGTTTCTGTGCTGCCGTCTATATATATATGTGTGTGTATATATATAGATATACACACACACAATGAAGTGCTAACATAGGACTCAGAAATAAAGTTAGAAAAAAAATCAAGCACGTTGGAAAAATTGTTCCGGAATGCACTGACCTTTCAGCCACGTGACCGGCCGAAACGTCAGTGCTTTCCGGAACAATTTTTCCAACGTGCTTGATTCTTTTAACTGTATATATATATATATATATATATATATATATATATATATATATATATATATATATATATATATATATATATATAAGGCTATGGAAAGTATCACGGAGGCCCCTATGCTGTACGCGGGTATACAATTTATTCCGACGCTTGGGCCCTGAGACCGGTCTTCCCAGACCAAGGCCGGTCCCAAGGCCAAAACGACGGAATAGATTGTGATGAAATGCACGTCGTATCCGAAATATCTGCCTCTCTCTCTCTCTTCTCTTGGAAAAAGGCAGCAGCAGAAGGTTATTTTACTTCTGATATTTCGGCCGAGGTCCAGCCTTCATGAGGAGTGTAAATACAATGCGTTGGCGTCCTTCTTCACCTAACAAGTTCAAAGTAAAAGACAGAGAGAAGAAAAGAGAGCGAGAAGCGCGTGGTGAATAGAGAGAGTAAGAGAAGGACAAAAACGGCGGAAGGGGGGTGGTGAGCGGACAACAGTAGCGGTCTAACATGCACATACAGTACGGAGTCACTCGCATGACTTTGATGCGTGTTTCGAGTTCAGGTTAATTATTCGGCCCGCTTGAAGCAACCGCTGAAAAATCCCGTAAGTCAAAACACGACGAATTTCGCCGCCACACTTACTCGCACACAAGGTTCGTGCGCTTCTCGTAGTCGGTCTCGTTGGCGCCGGGCAAGTTGAACATGTACATGAGGCCGCACTCGAAGTACTTCTGCAGGTACAGGTCCTCGTTGCACGTCGGCGCGGGAGTGGGCGGCGGCGGTGGAGGCACGGTGCGGTTCGACACGCCGGGACCCACGAAGCCCCGGCAGTACTTGTCGAACGGGCTCAGAAGCTCGTCCAGCACGCGCATCGACAGGAAATTGAAGGTGGACGTCGCACTGGCGCACTGCAGGTCCCTCGTGCACCTCTCCATGTTCTTGTACGCCCTGTGAGAAGTAACGCACAACAAAAAATATAATAGTTTTAGTGCCAGGTACCCCAAGCTGCTTGCGTGCGCACGCTCTTGCGTTCCCTTGTACTCACCACCGCACCTGTGGATAATACAAAGGTACGCATGGGCTCACGTACGCAAGCCGCTTGAGGCCCCACCACTAAATCTCTCCAATAAAGAAGCGTGGCTCTTTGGGCTAGTTGGTGATGAAATTTGCAGTTGGGCAAAACAGCGTTGATGCAGACGAAGCGCAAGCGATGAAAGGCAGCGATTGTCCCGTCAGCGATTGTCCCGTCTGTTTTCTCACTTGCGCTTAGACTGGAACATGTCGGTAAAATTCAAGTATGGAAGTAGAGAGCGTGTGCTTCCAAAAATATTTATTATTTTACGATGTGACCGCATGCGTCTAATGTTCAAATGCCCTGGACAAAAACCACGCGCTTTGCAGTGCGATATTGCAATTTTACCAGAATGTTCCAGTGGTTCTTTACTCTACAGAACCGGCATTCCTTTTTGATAACCGTTTATTTCTCGTCCGATACGTTTTTTTTCCCTCGCCTCTTTCCTATTCAGTTACGGCAAGGCCCTGCCGAGAGATGGCGCTGAACTAAAAAAAAAGGGCGAGTAAGAACAGCGTCTTTTTGTCCCACAACACTAACCGTCATCTATCTTGCGTACCTTTTCTCGCGTTATCGCCGCGCGCCCGGAACTATCTGGTCATGAACCGCATGCGCGTTGTGAGAGTGACATATGGGATTCTTGATAGGAAAGCGAGGAGTGCAAGTTTTTCAAGAAAGGAAACGCAAGCAAGCGAAATGGCGAGTATTGTTCAAGGTCAAAAAGACGCCCTTTTGACTCGATCTCTGTTTAGGAAGCAGATGACCCCACGTCCAGGGAAACGCGAAAAAATGGCGCCGACTCAAGATTCTAAGAAGTAAAGGAGGAAGAGGGGTATCGAGGTTGCTCCTTCAGGGGAGTAACTGACCTGCCACACCCATCACTCCCTTTTGAGGGTAACTGCGAAGGGACGAAATTTACCCCCCCCCCCCCCCCCTACGCGTGGTTACTCCTCATGAGACTAACAGTCGTTCCTTCCCGATACTCCTTAGGGGAGCAAGAGTTTGCTTTTCAACAACAACAACAACAAAAAAAAGTCAATTATTGGCTGACTTACCCAACACTTAAAGGCATTTAGAGACGTGATTACGAGTATAATCGATACTCAGAGGTCACGTTCAGAAATGAATTTTTAAAAATTCGAAGGACTCACGTGCATATTCTCTCCTTGGGAGGGTTGCGGACTCACGATGACATTGAAGAGGAGGCCGCAGGCGAAGAACTCCTTGGTGGCCTTGTCCTCCTGGCACGACTGCGCCTCCAAGGTTGCCGCTCGAGGCCCCGATTGCGCGAAGAACCTTTACTTGAGAAGGTGCCAGACGTGCACGGAGCGTATCGCTCGTCAGAAGATGCTTAGCGGCAAAAGGTCCATGAATATGTCATTTTGAACTTTGTACAAAGCGGTATTGTGCAGTAGACGAAGAACTAAAACAGCGCTAAAGACGGGACGAGAAGAGGACACATACGCGGCGTGTATGTGTCCTCTTCTCGTCCCGTCTTCAGCGCTGTTTTATTCTCCGTCTACCATGCAGCACCAACCAACCCAATCAAGTACTCTGTTAAGGTGCTGTGCGAAAGTATGACATTAGGGCTATAGTGTAACCTCTTCGATACCCGCGTCAAGCGTTCGTGAACATGACTTCTTAACACAACGCTGCAGGGGAACTGCTCACTGTCATCCAAAATTCGCGAACTTGTCGCCAAGAGTGTCCTTCACGCATACTCCAAGAGTTGAACAGCAGAAGTCAACTGAAGCGGATGGTGTGCAAGCAAAACAAAACCGGTGAACAGATCGTGCAGGGCGCTGCTGCTTAGGCCTAAGTTTGCATTTTTTTTCCATACATATGAACAAAAGTTAGGCTACTACTCTTTAGGAGTCATTTAAAAAATATTTGAAGCAATGAAAGGCAGAATTCGCGTTATCGGTGGTGCTGCTGCCGCATTTACAGTTCACTTTTTTAGCGAATTTCAGCATGGCTTTAGGTCTGGTCTTCCTTGCTCGACGCAGCTCCTAGAATTGCAGCCATGATCTTTTTTCATTCATTAGACCTTGGTGTACAGACTGACCGTATATTCCTAGACTTTAATAAATCATTTGATTCCGTCCCACATATTTTACTGTTACACAAACTTTCATCGCTCGTTATTACTACTGCATTGGTTGATTGGATTAAGTGTTATCTATAAGATCGCATGCAACGTGTCGTAATTGAATGGCTCCCAATCTGAATATAATTGCTGTTACTTCGGGAAGTACCTCAGGGATCTGTTTTGGGGCAATCTGCTGTTTCTAGTGTACATCAATGGTATTGCTCAGGATGTTTCACGCAAAGTGCGTCTGTATGTGGATGATTGTGTGGTTTACCATTGCATTAGATCTCTCTCTGACCACGAGCACTTGCAACCCAATTCGGACAGTGTAACACACCGGTGTGTTAGGTGGCGTATGTCTCTGAACCCTAGTGCCAATGTGTCTCCTTCACTTGTAAACACGAATCCATACCTGTTTGATTATACATTAGGCACCATCCAGTTAACGCGAGTAACTGAGTATAAATACTTTGGCGTTTATTTTTCATCAAATCTTACTTGGACTAAGCATGTTGAAAATGTTAGCGAGATCCCTGTAGAACGTTAAATTTTGTTAAACGTAACTTCAGCTTAGCTCCTCCCAAAATCAGAGAACTATGTTATTTTTCGAACGTCAGACCTACATTAGGGTACGACTGTGTGGCTTGGGACCCGCGAACTAAAACTATCTAATATGCTCGAGCTGGTACAAAACCGCGGAGCCCGTTTTTTCAGTGGTGACTATGACTTCACTTTTCAGTGTTACTACACTTGAGGATAGGTTGGGGTGAGGAATTATTAAGTAAACGTAGAAAAAAACATGAGATTAGAAATGCTCCAGGAAAATGCAGATTCCGCCCAGTCTCTTGGCGTTGACAGCGCAGCGCGAGCGATCCGCCGGTGCCTGCCGAGATAGCACGCACGCCAGCGTTCGCGACCGCCTTGACCGCGCCCTTAGAAAAAAGTTCACAGTTGAGTGACACCCTCCTACCTTCAGCTTCTCTTCATGCTAGCTCAAGAGGGGCGGGGCGTTTCCGCTCTGCTTGGGCATCATTCGACAGCAGTCTTCGTACGAAGGGTGATATTATCGCATCCGCCCTCCAAGCGCCAGAGATGGGGCGGCTCGTTTGATCTATTGTACAGACGCGTTCGTCGCCCCCCCGCTCGCGCTCTTTTACCCACGGGTAGAACATACGATGCGCGGGGGATGTTATCGATTTTGACTTTATACGGAACATGACGGCGACGCCAACGCGGACGGCAAAAACCCGTCGAGTGTGTCCATATGATTGCTATCGCAATAAAAGATGCACACAGTACGACCGCTAGTCATCTCCGTCCCTGTTCTATTTCCGCTATTATGTAACAAGCCAAAACCAACTAGCTCAACTTTCAGCTTTAACCCGAATAACGCGGCTCCAAAAATTCTAGAGCCTGGCTACGAGTTGGTATTGCCACGCGCGTTTCTAATTTTCACAGTTCCTGTATCCGGTTTTCGCCCACAAAGACTGTGAGCAACGCTCATCGCAAACCGCGCCTCTTTGTTCGAGAAGCTTCGCGATTGTTATAGATCATTTTGTTAAGATTGCGCGCGAAGCGCGAACACTCGAGCTTATTCCAGAGCTTGCGCAACAACCAGCGATAAGGCTGGAATATTCGATGCCACGCTTATAAATGCCGGCACGCTTCACCGCTCGTCAGTTGATCGACGGCCGACGCTCTGTTCGCCGCGATCAGTGCCAGTGTGTCTTGCTGCAATCTTACTTTCCGTTTACCGGCCACAAGTTCAGCCTAATAAACAGTTTCATCTTGGACACGTCGCCTGCTGCCTTCGTCGACGTCACGACCACGTGACATCTGGTGGAGCTGCTTCCGGGTCCATGTACCGAACGCCCCCCCTCCAGCCGTGAGCAAAGCCCACACCGCCAAGGGGACACCGACGTCAACACTGAGCAGCGAGCCAGCCGCCGGCAGCAAGGTCTCCCAGCAGAATACGGACCCCTACCCGACAAGATCCGGGCCACGGCGACGAAGACAACAAGCACGATGACGGCCGCAGTGCCCCCCGCGGCAGTCGTGATGCAGCCACCCAGAGCCGCCGACGTTTCACGGATCTCCAAGTGAAGACCCCGAAACGTGGCTTGAGACATTCGAAAGGGTCTCCACATTCAACAGTTGGGACGCCGACGACAAGCTGCGCCACGTGTACTTTTACCTGGATGACGCAGCTAGGACCTGGTTCGAGAATCGGGAGTCCACTCCGACGGGGGGTCCATGCCGACGACTTCGCCGAGCGACAGCGAACGGACCCGGAACTATCGAATACCTCGAGGGCAAGAGCGCCACTGTTCCGAAGGTATTCAAGATAGGACTGGCGTCGTTCTTCCAGCAAAACGGAGTCCTCCTAAAGAAGAACTTCTCGCCCCTTCGAGCCAAACACCTTCTCGTGGTTCCATCAGCAATGAGACCAGAATGAGACGATCGCAAGAGTGCAGGAAAAGTACTACTGGCCGAGCCTTGCCGCCGACGTCGCCCGCTACGTAAGGACGTGCCGAGACTGTCAGCGACGGAAGACACCGCCAACAAGACCAGCAGGCTTCCTTCAGCCGATCGAGCCTCCTCGGCGACCGTTCCAGCAGATCGGGATGGACCTCCTGGGGCCGTTCCCAACGTCGACTTGCGGAAACAAATGGATCGTCGTAGCCACCGACTACCTCACCCGTTACGCCGAAACAAAAGCCCTGCCCAAAGGCAGTGCCGCCGAGGTGGTCAAGTTCTTCGTTGAGAACATCGTCCTTCGACACGGCGCCCCAGAGGTTCTCATCACCGACAGAGGCACGGCGTTTACGGCGGACCTAACCCAGGCGATCTTGGGATACAGCCACACAAGTCACCGCCGGACTACCGCGTATCACCCACAGACCAACGGCCTGACCGAGCGTCTAAATAAGACCATCGCTGACATGCTGGCCATGTACGTCGACGTCGAACACAAGACGTGGGACGCCATCCTTCCGTACGTGACCTTCGCATACAACCCCAAGTAACCACGGATATCCGGTAGGCATACGACGGGACGTCCATTTCGGATATTTCGGACATCCATCAGATATCCACGGACGTACAGTGTACGTCCGATGGACATACATCAGATGTACAAAGGTAACAAATAGGCATGTACGCTCGACATCCGCCTCGGACAGCCAACATAGACATTGAAAGGACCATCAGGGGATATATATATACATACACACACGAGTATATATATGTGTGTATATGTATAACATATCTATATGTATAATATATCCCCTGATAGTCCTTTGAACGTCTGTATCGGCTGTCCGAGACGGGTGTCGAGTAAACGTATATATATAATATATATATGTGTGTGTGTGTGTGTGTGTGTGTGTGTGTGTGTGTGTGTGTGTGTGTGTGTGTGTGTGTGTGTGTGTGTGTGTGTGTGTGTGTGTGTGTGTGTTCGAAGAAGGTGCTTGATGTCATGTGCACACTCGCAATAGATGCTTGAACGTCCTTCACAGGAACCAATTGCTGTAAATAAAACATCAAAATGCTAAACTTATGTTATTTCTGGCGCAATGCTTAATTAGAACATGAATCATGGACACAAATAAGGAGACAGGGGAGTGCCAATTACCAACTGTTTATTGCAAAGATGTATTGCACATCATAAGAGAACAGACACACAGGTTTTCATATAAGCAAAGTTCCAGAATCAAATTAATGCTACAATTTTTTCTACGAAAAATTGAATTGTTTAGATATTCAAGATAAATGTGCATGTCCATAACAGCGATATAGCAGAAACATTTCCATTCATCAATAGTGATCACAATCTTTGATGAGGGGCCCCTTGCGGCTAGCTGTGCGATATTTACAATGAAAAGGGCCACCAGTGTTGATGAATTAAACACCCCGACTTCTAGCATTGAACATAATCACATTGCATGATTCCACAACTGAAAAGGTTAACAAAAATAAAAAACCAAGATAATAGCACCACTACTTGCTGGTGTTACAGTAAAGCTGGCAGTACCAAGAAAAAAATAGTGCGTACTGTAACATTACAAAATAGTTTGAACAAACTTATCCTTTTTAAAGAAATCCTAGCAATTTTGACTAGACAAAATGTGACACAGGAATAAGTAAGTAATAATCTAGCAAGGATGGTACCAATGACTGTGTGGCCATTCATCAGGTGTTCTTAACATTAACAAAGTTGCAAAGGCAGACTTGACATATGCTCCAATCTGACAAAACATTATGAACAAACTTAAGTACAATTTAACGTTTTGAAATATCCTAGATAAAATATTGCACAGGATAAAATAAGCAATAATCCTCCAGGACTGGTGCCCATAACTATGTGGCCACTCGTGAATGTATCTTATCAACAATACTGTAAATGCACCCTTGAGTAGATACTGTAGTATTTACAACATGGAATGAACAAAGATAAGTGTGACTTGCCCTTTTGAAGTTAACTGTACAAAGACTGACAAGGTAGAAATTAAAAGTTTGGATAATGAAGGTGATGGATGAAGGCTGAATTCAGGCCGGCACTGCCTGTCTGGAGACAAAAAGAAACGTACACAAACTAAATTGGCAGAACAAAGCAACATGTTTAATAAAGTCAATTGAAGCGCTTCGGCATATCCATAGAAATTCTTGCTAGTTTGCTTTTAAATCTCCGACACCAATTTCACTCCCCCTGCAATCGTCTCAAAAGCCTTACGAAAACAAAGACAAAATGAATACATCCTGCAACTCGTGTTCCCCTATTTCTTATTGGCTATTCTCAATAAAGTACCACAGCACCATTCAGTTTCACTGGTCAGAGATGAATGCATTGCGATGCATGCGCCCCGGCAAAATTTATCTACATATTCAAAGTACAAAAGTTAGTTAATTTGGTTTTTATGGCGCAAAAGCAGCTAAGGCTATGCTGCGCCAGACACAAGACGTTCAGGAATGGACACTGAAATGATGAACTTTTAAAGCTTATTTAACAAATTACATTCTTTCAGAAAGTTTAGCACGTCAGGCAGGGGTACTATAGGGTCATCTCCTAGAAACAAAGCAGGGTGTAAAGGTACGTGTTGTTTGTATAGTTTGCTGAAATGTTTTTGTCTCTGTGTTTCAATGGTGGGACATGTGATTAGGATGTGCATAAGTGTTAACGCTTCTTGGCATTTTTCACACGTTGGTTGTTCTTCCTTTGCGAGTAAGAAGTTGTGTGTCAAGTGTGTGTGTCCAATGCGAAGTCGGCATAATACAACTTCGATAAACCGTTGTTGGTGACGGCAGGTCTTCCATTCCCCGAGTATGGGCTTTACCAGGTGGAGCTTGTTATTCGTGCAGGTGTCCCACTGTTGTTGCCATTTTGCTAGTAGAGCCAGGCGAATTGTTCTCTGGATGTCTTTAAGGGGAATTTTCACATTGGCTACTGTTTTTTGGGCTGCCAATGAAGCATACTTATCTGCTTTTTCGTTTCCGGGTATCCCAACATGACTTGGGACCCAGCAGAAACGGATGGAAACTGCCTGGCTGTTTAAATATACCATGTTTAAAATGTCACCCACTAATGGCTCATATTCGGATTTTATATGTAGAGCTTTTAGTGTACTTAGTGAGTCGGTGTATATGATTGCTTTCTTGTATTTGCCAGCGATGATTTTCCGAACTGCTTCGCTCAAGGCATAAGCTTCAGCTGAAAAAATGCAAAAGCTACGAGGTACTCTCACAGAAACTGCACTTTCCGCTGTCGCGATCCCTATACCCACATGGTTTTCTGTTTTTGAGCCATCTGTGTAAAATTCTTCGTAATCCCTATATTCGTGCTGAAGTGTATAGAATTCTTGAATTATGTGTTCTGGTGGAGTGCTTTTTTTTGTTGAAACGGCTTAGTGAAAACTCACAAAGCTGTGACAGGTCGAACCATGGCGGCAGTCTTGGTGGTTTAATAGCGACGTGTAGTGCTCCTTCAGGGATGGCATAAATGTGGCAATGTTCCTCGAAGCGCAGGACAAGTGGTTTGATTAGGTTGGGTTTGTTTAGGTAGTGTAAGCGCGAGTTACACTGAGTGGCAATTTCGTAGCAGATGTGTTCAGGTGACGACCTTATTCTTAAGACGTATGACAGAGTTAGTAATGCTCTTCGGTGACTCAAGGGAGGTTCGTTGCATTCCACATATAAGCTCTCCACTGGCGATGTTCGGTAAGCACCACTGGATAGACGTAGGCCGAGATTGTGCACAGAGTCAAGACGCCGAATGTAAGACTGCCGTGCCGAGCCGTAGACGACACAACCATAGTCCAAGATACTGCGGCCGATGGAACGATAGATTCGCAGCAGGCAGAGTCGATCAGAACCCCATTGTTTATGAGATAACACTTTCAGAAGGTTGAGTGCTCTATTTCCCTTAACTTTTAGTGCGTTTATATGGGAAAGGAAGTTGAGTTTTTGGTCAAATGTAACTCCTAAGAATTTGTATTCTTGTTTTACCGGAATTTCAATGTTGTTTAGCTTAAGAGCAGGGTCAGGGTACAATCCACGTTTTTGCGTGAAAAGAACTGCGGTAGTTTTTTGTGCCGAGAAACGAAAACCATTTTGGTCAGCCCATTTTGTAAGCTTATTGATTGTTATTTGCAGTTGCCTTTCACAGGATGATAGGCTGGAGGCCCGACAGGCGATCTGAAGATCGTCAACGTAGACGGAGTGCATGACTGTGGGAGGTATGACCTTGTTGATGGAGTTCATTTTGACTATGAAGAGTGTTGTACTCAAAATGCAACCTTGTGGCACGCCATTTTCTTGGACAAATACTCGAGAGAGTACTGTGCCGAGACGTACTTGAAATGTTCTATTAGAAAGGAAATCACATAAGCAGTTTAGCATTCTTCCACGAATCCCCATGTCTGCAAGGTCTCTAAGAATCCCGTATCGCCACGTCGTGTCATACGCCTTCTCTAAGTCGAAGAAAACCGCGAGACAGTACTGTTTGTGTAGAAATGCATCTCGTATTTCGTGTTCCAGTCTAACGAGATGGTCAGTGGTGGAACAGCCTTTTTTGTATCCACACTGGTGTGAGTCTATAAGCTGTGTTGATGTGAGAATGAAGGTGAGTCTAATGTTTATAATGCTGTCGTATGTTTTTTCCAGACAACTTGTTAATGCAATCGGCCTGTAGTTGCTCGGGGATGTTGGGGGTTTACCAGGTTTTAAGAGAGGTATGACTATCGCGTTTTTCCAATCTTCAGGTATTATGCCGGATTCCCATATTTTGTTGAAAAATTGGAGAAGAGCCTCCGCCGATGCTTGTGATAAGTGCGCCAACATTGTGTAGTGTACCCGGTCAGGCCCTGTTGCCGTTATTTTACTGGCGGAAAGTACCCTGTGTAATTCGTGTAGTGTGAGAGGATGGTTGTAACATTCATTTGAGGCGGTAGAAGTGGGGAGTTTTTTGTTTTTCAGCATTTTCTTTGTGTTTAAGGAATGCATTGGTGTAATTCGCTGAGCATGATACATCGTAAAAGTGTTCGCCTAAAAGGTTGGCCTGGTCTTCTAGTGTTGTTTGTGTGTCTGGACTTGTAAGCAGTGGTATTGTGTACGATGAGTATTCTCCTCTGAACTTCCTCACCTGATCCCAGATATGTTTAGATGTGGCTGAACTATTAATGGATGATATGTATTTGTGCCAAGAACTCTTTTCTGCCTGCCTTCGGATATATCGTGCTTTAGCTTTCACCTGTTTAAAACTTATGAGGTTGCTATAGGTCGGGTACCTCCGTAAGGTTCCCCAGGCCTTGTTTTGTTGCTTTTTGGCTTCGGTGCACTCAGTTGTCCACCAGGGATTTAATTTCTTTCGTACAATCCCAGACGATTGCGGTATCGCCTTTTCCGCCGCTGAAATGATAGCGTCAGTGAACTTTTTGTTGAGTTCCTGAACAGAATGTTCGGGTGAAAAAATATGTTCAAGGTCTGCGTGATGCGTAAAAAGCGGCCAGTTTGCGAGTTGCAATGTCCACCGGCGTGGCTTGGTGGCCAGTGTTTGACACGATGACATGAGTTTGATAATGGCGGGTTGGTGGTCGCTACCATATGAATTTTCCAGGACTTCCCATTTAAAATCGGCGAACAGACATGGTGAGCAGAGAGCGAGATCTAAACAACTAAAAGTGCGTGATGTTGGCGAAAAATATGTAAAAGCACCCGAGTTTAAAAGGCAGATATCGTTTGATAAAATGAAATCTTCAACGCTCTGCCCTCTTTGGTCAGTTTTGTCGCTACCCCAAAGGGTGGAATGCGCATTAAAATCCCCAACTAAAAGAAATGGTTTTGGTAACTGTTCCACTAGATTTTCTAGGTCTTTAGTGGTAAAAAGGGTGTGAGGTGGGATATATAGCGAGCAGATGGTGATGGTTTTGTATGATAGAATGGTGACGGCTATGGCCTCGAAAGATGTATTTATTTGGACATCTCGCGTAGGAATGCTGCCCTGCACAACTATGGCTACTCCTCCCGAAAGACGGTTGCAATGTTCGCGGTCCTTTCGGGCAACTTTAAAGCCCTTTAGGAAATGATCATGCTTTGCACCAAGATTTGTCTCTTGGAGGCAAAAAGCTACCGGTGAGAACTTGTTGATGATCTCCTTTACGTCACCTAAGTTATGAATTAAGCCTCTACAGTTCCAATGCACGATAAAAGCCATGATGAAATAAAATTAAGCAAATGTACTTCTGGGGAGTGATCGGTTTAATTAAAAGATGATAGGTGACAATACTAAGAAATAGAAATAGAGAGGAATGCGATAACCATTACGGTTATCGCTTACTTATTGTGGTTACTGGGACCTTGTCCTTGTCCTTTTTGGCGCGCTCGAGGGAGCGCTTGTCCTTCGGTGTCGATGACACCGGGGTTTTGTGGTCGATCTCCATTGCCTTGTCAGAGGCGCTGGCAGATCGAGAGTGCGGCGCTGAGAAACGGATCTCAGGCCTTGGTACTCGATTGATTTTAGGGCCCAGGGAGACCGGAGTCTGCGGGCCCTTTGATGTGGATGGAGCAGCTGGCGCTGCTTCCTTTAAGGGGGCGGTTGGAGTCACCACGGGACCACTGCGTGTGGTTGCGGTGGACTCCTGAGGCCTTTGTGACGCTGCCCCCCGACTGCGTCACATCGGCGTAACTTCTGCGGAAAAGGTACGACAGCCGTTTTCGCGCTTCGCTGAATGATATTTTTTCTTTGACGGTCAGAGCGATCACTTCTTTTTCTTTTTTCCAACATGGACATGACCGGGAATACGCTGGGTGTTCCCCGTCACAGTTAACACAGTGGGGTGAGGATGTGCAGTTTTCGGATTTGTGGTCGTTTGCGCTGCATTTTGCGCATGTTTCTTTGCCTCTGCATGAGTGCGAGGCGTGACCGAATCTTTGACATTTGAAACAGCGTCTGGGGTTGGGGATGTAGGGTCTGACATTGATTTTTAAGTACCCAGCCTCGAGAGAGGTGGGCATTTCACTTGTTCCAAAGGTTAGTATTACGTGTTTGGTGGGCACTTCCTGATCATTGCGGCGGATTACTATTCTTTGGACTTTTATTACATTTTGGTCTTGGAAACCTTCGAGGAGCTCTTCGTCACTAAGGCCTAAGAAGTCTTCCTCGGAGATTACTCCCCTGCTGGTGTTTAGAGATCGATGTACTGAAATGGTGACAACTGTTTCTCCAATGCTGGTTATTTGGGATAGCTTAGGCACTTGGTCTTTTTCGGTTAGCTCCAGGAGGAGGTCACCGCTTGACATTTTGGATGCTTTATATGTGGGTCCGAATTTTTCTTTTAGGCACTTGGCCACCAAAAATGGGGATAGTTTTCTTAGAGGTGTGCTTTCACTATGGATAATGTGGTACTTCGGGAAAGTAACTTTAGTTTCTATCGAGAAATGAAAACTTGCTTCGGTGCGGCCTCTCTTACGAGACCGATCAAGGACGGCGGATGCTTGTGAAGCCATAAAATATGAATGCGTTCGGTAACAGCGGCGACCACCCACCACGGAGCCCAACAAGGGGACGCGGCTGGACTTGTTAAACAAGCCCTCCCGACGTCAGCCGTACGCTGTCACTATAACCCAATGTAATTATCCAAGGTGGGATACCTACACAAGGTTAACCCTTGCCGCCATGAAAATTGGAAGTAAACAGAAGTGAGGGGAGGACAGGAAAGATAAAAAGTGTGAGAGAAAGACGAAGATGTGGGAGGAGAGAGATAGGAAAAGGCGACTGCCGATTTCCCCTGGGTGGGTCAGCCCAGGGGTGCCGTCTACGTGAAGCCGGGGCCAAAGGGGTGTGTTGCCTCTGCCGGGGGGGCCTTAAAGGTCCAATCACCCGGCGTCGGCTCAACCCCCAGGATCCCCTTTTCCCCGGACACGGCTATGCCACGCACGGCTAAGCGTGGGAGGAGGTCGGAACCCCCCGTTAGCTCGGGTCCGTGGTGTCGCCACACACCAAACGCCTGCTTGCGCAGACGCCCCTGCGGGGCAAAGTACAAAACTTCAAAGTCTAACGGCTGTCCACAACATTATGTACCTTCTATGCCTACAGAATTACTAAAGCATTATGCTGCAGCAAAATGTGACACGCAGCCACATTTTCAAGGTAGCAAATGCAAAAACAGCGGGCGACTCTTCGGACTTGTCCCATCATCTCCAGAGCAGCTAGAATGCACCTGGTCCGCGTCAGGCAAGGAGGAAGCGCCTGATTCAGTGCTCGACGAAGCAAAACCACATACATCACCTTCGTCTGTTACGAAAGAGCAAGATAAATGGACCGCGCCATGCAAGGGAGCCGAGCAGATGGGTCAGAAAACGGAACTTTAACCCCTCGATCTGCTGACTCGTTCGCCGAGTGATCGTCCCTGCAACATCGTCACTTCACTCGAAACAACTAGCGAGCTCAGAACGGACAGCCTTAGTTACTCTGCGACACTTTTTTCTGCCGCCTGCTTCACTCAGTACACATATAACCTGCTGCGATTTTCGCCGGCGAACTCCGTATAGCGAGAGAAGAGACACAGCGAGAAGAGCAAACCACGGAATATTCTGCGCGTGGCCGCGAGCCGGACAACTGAATGATCCGCAAAAAACTTACCGTTCTTTTCCTAAGCCAGTATGTGAAGTCTTCAGCTGAGCGCCACAAAGATTGAAAACAGCGCGCACGACTTTCTGCGGGAGAGCCACAAAAACTACACGAGCGGCCATTGACGATGTCAGTAACCGTAGGGCTGCCGCTGATCAGCAAATGCTCCTCCGTTCGTTTCGGTTTTACTTAAACATACCGCTTGCTCCTGCGGCACCGCAGCGTCAGAAGCAACGCTCAAGTAGAATAATTTATGCGAGTACATATTTAACCCGAGGTATTAGAGATATTTATTTTGAAGATGCGGGTTTCACATGTACGCGCGCGCTCTCAGTGCGGCCAGCAGTGCAGCAGTGACATATTTAATATGGGCAAGCAGTTGACCGATGTTTAAATTTGTGCATGCCCCGGAAATAAGACCGGTATTGCAGGAAATATTCGTAGTTACAGCGGCTATTTTTCAGCCTTGTAGCCGAACATGGGCCAACATCTGTAAACATTTGACACCGTTGCTACAACATCCAAATGCAACATTAACTCAACATTACTGGCGCAACATTGCTAAACGTTGTTGAATGTTAAGCAACATCTGGTACATTGCCACAACGTTGCAAAATGTTGCGCAACATTCACAACATTGCGGCAACAATTCGTGCTATTAGGGGAACTGTCTGCTCGCAGGTAAGCACACTCGCCGCTCTTCACTCCGCTAGGAAAAGAGATGAGCAGATGAACGGTGCGTAGTGAACGTAAAGCGAACCGAGTGCGGGCCACTTTTGGATCATCATACACGTGTAACTCCACTATTATGGCACCATTTCGAAAAATTCTTGCGGCTGCGTGTTTATGGGATGCTCGTGCACAACTGCAACACCGCAAACTAATTTCGACATTTGGGTGCTTTGGGGCCCTTTGATGGATAGCCACTGGACGTTCACAACTGGCTGTCCCGTAGAAATCCTGTTCGGACATCCACAAAACAGCCACACTGGACGTGGACCTTCCTAGTACGTCCCGTCAATGTCCGTGTCATGTCCGCTCTGGATATCCGAATTTCTCGACATTCGGATTTATAGCGGACAGCCGACGGATATCCGTGGTTACTGGGGACACGGCCGTACAAGAAACGACGCCGATGACGCCATACAAGTTGGTATACGGACGGAGCCCGGCAACGACGCTCGACACCATGTTACCAAACGTGACCGACGAGGAAAACATCGACGTGACCGCCTACATACAGCGCGCCGAAGAAGCACGACAGCTCGCCCGCCTGCGGATCCAGAATCAGCAGACGACCGACAGCCGCCGCTGCAATCTTCGGCTACATTCTAGCCACTGTACTTCGGCGACGCTTCGTGGAATACCAGCCCGGCGACCGCGTTTGGGTGTGGACGCCGATACGACGACGTGGACTCTGTGAAAAACTTCTTCGGCGATACTTCGGGACGTACAAAGTGCTCCGACGTCTAGGCGCTCTGGACTACGAGGTTGACCCGGACGGCATTACGAACTCTCAACGGCGCCGTGCGCGACCTGAAGTCGTCCATGTCGTGCGCCTCGAACCGCATTACGCGCGTTAGCGAACCTGAGGACTGCACTTATTGTTTTATTATTGTACTTTCTTGCTTTATTGTTATTATTTATTGTTGCATGCATTTTTCCCCCATGTTCTGTTTTAAGCATCGGGACGATGCTTTTTCAGAGGTGGGCATTGCCACGCGCGTTTCTAATTTTCACAGTTGCTGTATCCGGTTTTCGCCCACAAAGACTGTGAGCAACGCTCATCGCAAACCGCGCCTCTTTGTTCGAGAAGCTTCGCGATTGTTATAGATCATTTTGTTAAGATTGCGCGCGAAGGGCGAACACTCGAGCTTATTCCAGAGCTTGCGCGACAACCAGCGATAAGGCTGGAATATTCGATGCCACGCTTATAAATGCCGGCGCCCTTCACCGCTCGTCAGTTGATCGACGGCCGACGCTCTGTTCGCCGCTATCAGTGCCAGCGTGTATTGCTGCAATCTTACTTTCCGTTTACCGGCCACAAGTTCGGCCTAATAAACAGTTTCATCTTGGACACGTCGCCTGCTGCATTCGTCGACGTCACGACCACGTGACAGTATCAGAAATTAACTTCCCCGTGCGATGTCGCTTATATACTATTAGATGCTCAGTGCTAGTTTTTCTGAACGGGCGCCGACACTCACGCTTATTATTATTATTATTATTATTATTATTATTATTATTATTACTACTACTACTACCACTACTACTACTATTATTATGAATTCGTAATTTTAATTTTATATGATTACAAATAAAGCATATTTGTAAAAACAAAATCGCCGCCAAAGCAAGATGTGTGTCACCCTTTGTGGTGACACACCCGTGAGGTCGTGAATTGCAAGGTCTTTATTTTTTTCTTTGCAAACACAAAATTTGATACTTCACTATAGCAGAAGTTTAAATTATGATTTGACGAACGGCAATGCTTACATATTCTTTGCGTCCGTTGATATTGTGAAGAATGCGTAAAGGACTGCCTAAGGTTTCTGAATTTGCCGCGCTTATTTTGTGTCCACGGGCTTACCTCCGCGCCTGGATGCGGGCAGTCCCAGCTCCTCGGGGCAGAGATCGCTGTATTTGTAGGTGAGCACGTTGCGAAAGTACTCGGCCTGCTCCCCAAGCTCGGCGTCCCCCTTGCAGGGTCCCTCGTGAACCACGGCGTCCAGGCAGCTATAATAGAGCTTCACGGACCTGGACATGCGGTTTGGAAGGGGTAACGAAAAAAATCGAAAGTACAGTTCGTATCGCGTGCGTACATGCACGCAAGCCTTCTGACCTGCTCCGAGTGGGAGTTTTTAAAATTAATGACTTTTGTGTGTGTGTGTGTGTGTGTGTGTGTGCGTGTGTGTGTGTGTGTGTGTGTGCGTGCGTGTGTGTGTGTGTGTGCGTGCGTGTGTGTGTGTGCGTGTGTGTGTGTGCGTGTGTGTGCGCGTGTGTGTGTGTGTGTGTGTGTGCGTGTGTGTATGTGTGTGTGTGTGTGCGTGTGTGCGTGCGTGTGCGTGTGTGTTTATGCGTGCGTGCGTGTATGCCTGCGTGCGTACCTGCGTGCGTGCGTGCGCGCGCGCGTTTCCGGTAATAACACTATGCGTTATTACCGGAAACGCTACTCTTACCATGGAAAGCGGCTTGGTAAGCCACTTTCCATTCATGGCCACAACGCCGCTTTGAATTTTCCGCATCAGCGCGCTATTACGTCATAGATTACAGAGGCCTTTCCTAAAGGCTATCTGACAGCTTGTCTGCAAAAATTACCAACATTTTTTTTTATAAGTAGACGAAAACAGCGTAGCTAGTTTTCGAAACTCTTATGAAGCCAACGTGACCCCAATACGAAAAACCACTTTGAAATCCCTGACATCATCGGGACTTGCGCTACCATAGGCGGAGAGTTTTCATTTTGCCGGAGGGGGCGGGGCCCGGCTTGCTCTGCTTCTGCACTGTTCTCCCTGTCGCTTCATATATATATATATATATATATATATATATATATATATATATATATATATATATATTATTATTATGTAGATTTTAATGGCGCAAGGGCCATGCTTGGCCAAAGAGCGCCATGAAATACGGTAAAAGAGTAACAGAGGTCCGTGATTTGCAATAGTATGAAAGGGATGTGAACTATGATAATGTTACGCGGCTGTATAGGGGCCTAAAACTCCTCGCGCTAAAGGCGGGTAAAACATATAACTATTAAAATCATGAGAGTGACGTGAAATGTGTGTAACGGGAATGGATGGAGCTGCTCGTGATAATAACACTATGATGAAGATATATGGCATCAGCACAAGTACCTAGTCAACGCCCTTGAGCCCAAGGACAGTGAGGCAGGTGCTTTTGTAACGTAACTACCCCAGCAGCGACCTCTGTTCAGATGGTCGCGCTGCGGATTGCCTGGGTAGATCACGTGAAAACTATAAATATCCTTTAAAAACGCAAGTAATGATTCGGATTTAAAAAGCGCATCCTTACCGATGAACATGGCAGGATGCATTGGGAATTGCTGGTGGTAGGGCAATGAAAAGTGCTTTTTTCTGAGAGTGTCTAATTCATTGCACTGGATCAGGATGTGGAGAACGGTAAGCGGTTCTCCACATCTCTCACACCTGGGTGGGTCATCACCGGACAGAAGATATGCATGTGTGTTATGTGTGTGTCCTATTCGTAATCTGGTTAGTGTAACTTGTGTGCGGCGTGACTTCGATACTGGTGGCCAATCGCCTAGATACGGCTTGATAACGTGCAACTTATTTTGTGTATGCATATCCCATGAGCTCTGCCAGAAGGCCCGGAGCTTTCTTTTCAGGAAGGGTTTCAGGTCTAGTGCAGGTATAGCTATGAATGTATCTGTAGTGTTTTCGTGGGCGGACGCAGCAGTTTGGTCCGCCAGCACATTTCCTTGGATCTCGCGGTGGCCTGGCACCCAACATACTACGACATGCTGCTTGAGTGCATAGACCGTGCATAGAAGTGAGTAGAGCGAGACAAGGATAGGGTTTTTGTGCTTTATCAGAGTTTTCAGAGCTTTTACCACGCTTAGAGAATCTGTGTATATGACTGCACTTGATAGTTTTAATTGTTTAATGTGTTTGACAGCCGCAAATATCGCGTATGCTTCTGCTGTGAAGATACTCGTGTTAGGGTGTAGAACGCCGGCATCTGAAAAGCAAGGACCAACCGCTGCATAAGACACGGAGGTGTTTGACTTTGAGGCATCTGTAAAATATTCGGGGCAGGTGTACTTGTGCTGTAGTTCGAGGAAGTATGTGTGAATATGTGCAATAGGCGCGTGTTTCGTAACTTCATCGAAGGATACATCACATGCTATGAGCTGCCACTGCCACGGTGGCAGATGTTCAGCGGGAGCCATTACAGAGTGTTCTTCTAGAGACAGACCCATTTCCTCAGCTAGGCCCCTCACACGAAGCGAGTAGGGCTGCCTCAACGAAGGACGGTTGTGAAAGAGGACTGAACTAGACAAATCATTGACTGCAGAGTGTGAGGGGTGTCCCTTGTCTGCGTTCACTTTTAGAAAATATACGAAAGACATGTAAGATCTCTGCAGGTGGAGCGACCACTCATCCGATTCAACATAGAGGCTTTGTACGGGGCTCGTCCTGAAGGCGCCAGTGGCGAGGCGGATGCCCAAATGGTGGATCGGGTCAAGCATTTTCAACGCGCTTGGCGTGGCAGAGTGACACACCACACTGCCGTAGTCCAAACGCGTCCGAACGAGACTCTTGTATAGGTCCATCAAGCACTTCCTATCGCTTCCCCATGTTGTGTGTGAGAGTATTTTTAAGATACTCATTGTTTTTAGGCACTTCGTTTTGAGATACTTGATGTGTGGGACGAAGGACAGTTTCGAGTCAAGGATAACACCTAGAAACTTATGTTCTTTGTTGATCTGTATGTGTTGCCCGTCCAGCGTGACCTCAGGATCTGATACAAGGCCTCTTTTTCTGTTAAAAAGAACACACGAGCTTTTAAGGGGGTTTATCTTAAAACCGTTTTCATTTGCCCACTTAGATAATTTGTTCAGGCAAAGCTGAACTTGTCGCTCGCAGATTGAGAGGTTGCATGATTTAAAACCTATTTGGACATCGTCAACATATACACAGTAAAACATTGCGGGGGGGAATCGTCGTACGAAGACAGTTCATTTTCACAATGAAGAGCGTGCAACTAAGCACTCCCCCCTTGCGGCACACCAGTTTCTTGAGTGAATGGTTTGGACAGGGAATTACCAACTCTAACACGAAAAGTGCGATTAGACAGGTAACTTTCTATTGTTTTGAACATGTTGCCATGTATACCTAGCGCGGATAGGTCTTTAAGGATTCCAAATCGCCATGTTGTATCATACGCTTTCTCGAGGTCGAGAAAAACGGAAAGAAAAAAAACTGTTTATGGATAAAGGCGTCTCTAATACTTTCCTCAATATATATATATATATATATATATATATATATATATATATATATATATATATAAAGAGAGAGAATGTCCGCCTCCTAAATTAAAGAATATAAATAAAGACTAATACCACCTCATTCTCTTTGGCGCCTACACCGCGATATCAGTATGAATATCTCTTGTGATGACTCCCGATTTATTTTTCAACTTACACAAAGACATCGATCCTCCTCGCAACGCTTGGCTCAACGCGAAAAATGCCGTATAGGCTGCTACTCGGTGACTGCATCAGATAAAATCGATTAACACAATGAGTGGGACCCGCCAATTTCTTTATTGGCATGCATTACTTTGTTAAAACATGCACCAGACATAGGACAGTGGCCTAATGCTGGTACAGGAAGCTTTAATCTTGAATTTGTGATGGCCAAAAATAATTCTCAGGCGGTAGAAAATACAATTCTCTACCACTATACACTCCGTGCACTGCGACTGGCGCGCCATCGCGCGGCCGTCAGAGGAGACAGTCGTTGAGAGCCCGAGCAGAACCAAACGCTCTCCCACACCCGCTAGTTCGTAGTTTATCGTAATCAATAAAGTGCTGCGTGGTCCACTGTACCAACAGGTACACGTCGTGTCCTGCGGGAACGACGTTTCACAGTTTCTCGACTCGTCTCTGCTTTATTGGGCAGCGACATAAGTGGATCGCGGCTGTGCGACGAAAAAAAAATTTTGGTTCCCGCTCCCTCCACCGTCTCGCGTTCTGCCGCTGCATGCTTGGAATTGGTCTGAGACAGCACCTCTACAGGTGCAATGATCTTGCGTGATGTCCCTGCTGCCATAGAGCTGGTGAGAAAAGAAACGTATGCAAGGCACTTTATAAAATGCCTTGCATACGTTCCATCAGTCTTGAGCTGAATTATAATTCGGCTAAAGACTGATGGAACATTTTAATGGGCCTTATTACCTCGCCGTCTACCCGTTGCAGTTCTGGGGTATGCAATGCGAGGTCAATTAGTGCTTTGCTGGGTTGATAGGACCATCAGTTAAGGGGCGAACTGAGTTACGTAGCATATTACCATAAACACAACTAGCCGCCGAGCAGCGCATGCGCACTCGGTAGGATCAAGCTAAGACGCAGAGTAGCAGAACTACAGGGTCTGTACGAAAAAACGAAGCTTTGCGAATGCCGCAGCGACGGATGTGCATGTCAGTGTGTTTCGGAAAGCAACATAAACAACGCAAGAGGTTGTCGTAATTGACAGACGTGACGGTGGCCGAAGTGACCGCGCCGTCCTCGTCGCCACTTTACAAGGTGAAGCGAAAGACGAAACGGGGCTTCGGCGTCCTCTCTGGCCGAAATCGTAGCACGTTCTCTTTCTCGCCCGCGCCTAAAGCTCTTAGCATGAGCATTGCGAGCGGTGAGGTAAAGACTATGATCATGATGAGCGATAATGATGCCGCGACAATTTCAGGCAAAGCGCTTTGCGAGACTCGGTGGCTGCAAATCACCGTGGCACGAAGCCGCAACAAAGGAGCACGCCGCCCGGCCACTCACTCGCAGCCCCAAGAGAGTGCTAGCGACTCCCTTTGCGGGAGTAAACACTTGTCCCATATTTCACTCTCTTTTCAGGAGTGCTGAGAACTCTCTGTTGCACAGAGTAGGCACACTCTCCCGACAGAGTTCTGGTACTCTGGCTGAGCGAGAGTGAACAAGCTCTCTCGCCAGAGTAGTCACGCTTCTGAAATGGAGTGCATACACTCTCTGCGGGAGTTACGTTACTCTCTCACAGAATTTTATAATCTGGTCTGGCTAGAGTGCATCAACTCCCTCCAAGAGTAGAATAACTCTTTCTGCTAGGACTAGTGCAAAAAAAAATAATAATAATAATTGTCGAGCATTTTTTACAATTAACAGTGAACAGGCTGAGATTTTTTAAGCTTACGTCATATATACGGGACAGGCATCGGCACACACATTGCAATCGTACACAACACAGCAACACTGAACATATACCGCTCGCGCTACGGACAACCATACGTTCAGCAACCGGTATATATACCCATGATGTCTGGCCCCCTTCTAGTGCCGGTGGCGCAACATCTCTATTGTGCGTATTGAAAGACAAACATACGCCGAGCCCGTGTAAGTATCTGGTGATCGTTAGGATCACTGTAGGCACGTCTGCCTTTTACTATAAAACTACATAACAATCAACGCAATTTTCGTTAAATTTCAATTATCAGCTGGCATTCTGTCATATCGGCTCAATGTAGTTCAGCCGCTAATGCCTAAGTCTGGGAGCTGTAGCTACGCGCTTACAAATATAGTTGGGACAATCTTTCAGCAGAGCTGGCCGAGGAATAATCTACGAACGTTACGATCCGGCGTCCGATCCGACTTGCGGTGCTGCGGCATGTACTACAAGTACACCAGAAAAACAACGCCGGTCGGCAAAACTACAACTCAAGCGCATCTCTGGCAATCCTTACAGTTTTGCTTACCTCGGCTACACTTTAATGGGATAGTAAGAGGCTTGAGAAATGCGCAAACCTCAACCTTCGCGAGCCACTTGCGCCGAGATCGGGCCAACCAAATACGACCCGTACGAGTACGACTCCCAGCGAAGGTGGCCTAGCATACCGGCCGAGTTCGTCTACATGTCATCGGCGCTTCTGGGCTTAATCATACGTGATTACGATTAGTAATAATGACTGTACAGTAGAGCTTTGGCATCGGTTAACCTGACTGAACCATTGTTTCTTGCGTACGGTGTCCGCACAAGGAGCGATGAGCGTCGATGCGACGCGCTTTCAGCCAGTGCACGCAGGCCGCCGCAGATAGCCGCCGGGCGCACTCCCCGGCACTTCGCTGACTCATACATGAAAACACAGGCTTGTCACTTGGTACGCCTTTTTGAAGTAACATGAAGGCATACTTTCCTGCGCATTCAATTTGATTTTTAGCGATCGGTTAGGTAGTTGCAGCTATCGGTATAGCAATGCAAATCTGCACACTGACACAGCTGCTGCATTAGCATATCGTCGCTTGCACAAGAAAATACAGATTATTCAATCAAATACGCGTGTACTTATCGAACGACATTACAGTCGACATAAAGCTTCTGTGCACGTCAACCAACGGAAAGAGCGAGAAACGGCTCTTGTACTCGGCAGTAACAGCTGATAATCCGCCCCAGATCCTTGTAATTTTTGTATATTTTGTTTTCCATGTTGTGAATTCTGAACGAAAATTGGCGCTGTTGGCCATAACCGCATGTCATGTGTGGCTGGCAGCAGTTTTAATCTCATGAAGACGCAAGGTTTAGTTGGGAAAGACAATCGCGTCTGTGTTCAGAATGCGACCCGTGAAGCAAAACGGCTTGTTTTGTTTTCATCAGTTTGTTTACGGTGTAGCCAGCGCTGTGAGACGTTGCGTGGTGGTAGAGCTAGTACTCGCCTGGTAATCGGGAGGTGGCGAGGTCGAATTCTGCTGGTGAAGTCTTTTTTTTTTCTTTTTTGTAAGGCAGTTTTTTTTTTCTTTTTTTTTTACGAATGTCTCGAGTGTATACGTTACTCCAATTAGCCTGTGCCATAAACTAATTTTTGGAGACGAGTTAGAAGTTGGCGCTGTTCCTTGCTTCGAAGGTGCCGCTGTTGGCGTTTTCGGAATGAAACGTTCACAATCACAAAACCATACTTTTGTCATCACTGAAAGTTATTCTACTAACTTGACGCAATAAACTTGCATCTGTGGCGTCTACGCTCAAAGACGTATGGTTACGAGACAGTTATATTGCTTTGAGGCGTCGCGGTGGTCACATGCAGGCGCTACATTGTATACTTCGTCCGCTAAGAACGGAGTACCAGACCCCATTCACGCCGCATCGGCACGAGAGTTGCATAGATTGGGAACTCCGTCTGAGTAGCAGAGCGTTCGCAGCCTCTTTTACTCTTCCTTCAAGGAAAGTGTACGTTCGGCGGCTAACTCTACGCTACTCCCCCACGGAGTTAAAGAATTCTGGCGAGAGTAATGCAGTTGCCCTGCTCTTCAAGTACTCCCTCTACTTCTGTGAGTGAGCTCACCGTGATTTCTACGGCGAGTGGTCGTGGAGTCATCGATAATTCTAAATGCTCTGTGTATTCTGCAAGTACGCGGGTAGTGGACACGCACCAATAATATTCTAAGTGTCGAAGATTGACAACTTATCGCGACGGTTATAGAGTAAGCATCTTGCATTACACACACCTGACGCAATTTACCCGTCAGTATATGACGACGCGCAGCAAGGCGCTCACTAACGTGGAAAACGTGGCCGCTTTCGTGCAGGTTTTCCCTTTTATTGATGGTGGCATCGCGGCAGAATGACGATATCTTTCCATCCAGTTCGAAGCACTGACGCGCCGGCTACGGGCGCTTGCGCCACCATAGCTGTCAAAGCAATGGGGCGCTGCTGTCTGCTAAGATTCTCAACGTTGCACGCCCGCCGCACCACTCGCGGCGCTGCGCGCGGTTTTCAAGGCGCCCCCTATAGGTCCCAAACGGAGTGTATAGAACACTAAGAGGTCGCCTCAGTTGTTTGTTAACACAGCATATTCTGCACATACAAATCTCTTTGCGGGGAATTATTAACTTAAGCCAAGCTCTTAAAAAATATCCCGGGCAGGCGCCGGGGGGGGGGGGGGGGGGGGAGGGGCTCTGCCCTTCGTGAAGCCGTCCGGGGGGGGGGGGGCGGGCCCCCGAGCCCCCCCCCCCCCCCGTACTCTCCGCCTATGTGCGCTACTGCAGTTACTCTGCGAAATTGAAGAATGCGAATTTTAACCTTCGTTTCATATGCATAATACATAGTTTGCACGTGAGCTCATGGACCAACAACATGGCGTCAAAATGGTGGATTTGATGACTTCAAGGTATTATAATCACACCGCGATTAACCCACTTCAGTGTGATAACGATGTTTGGCCTCTGTGCATGAATAACGAAGCAGGGCGAAAAGACTTTTTTTTCTTTAAGCGTGAAGTAACAGCATCCTCTGTTAAACGTTACAATCTGTTAAACGTTGCAATACGTACCCGCAAACTTCCTTGGACAGTCCGCCACTGCGCTCTCGTATTTCATCCACCTCAGCGTGGAAAGTTTTGGCGCACATGAACTGCGCGTTCCACACGTCCTGCACAGAGCATGCGGCCGACTTCGACAGAAGTGTCTCCGCTACGAGTTTCGAGGACACTGAAACAAAAGAATGTCCCGTCACTAGGTGAAACAGGCCCTTAATTCCGCAGTACTACTCGGTGAGGCAAGACGCTTGCGCGTACAAGAACATGATTTAGACTCAATTTATTGTGCAAGGAGAACTGCAAGAATAACAGTGAACCTGGCCACCACATACGCAAGCCAGTTTGTAGTGGTTCAAACAAAAAGCAAGAGAGTGCGCTTTCTCATTCGCGTAGCGGCGCATGCCTCATTGAAATTGGGAAAGTGCGTAATGATTTCTTTGATGCATGCTTCGACAAATTTTGCGATGTCACCCTTGTATACGTAAATCCTCGAACATATTTCTGCTGCCTTTTGCGGATTAGCAACGGCACAGAAGGACCTTACCTACTAACGTTTCTTATATCAGTGGGCTTGCTATTGAGTAAGACCAGGAGGGGACGCCCTATTCGCGCACAATGCTTGCGGAAGCCATATCTAGAGATTCCAGCGACATCTAATGGTGTTCTGTCTGTGTGTGTGTGTGTGTGTGCGCGCGTGTGTGTGTGTGTGTGTGTGTGTGTGTGCGTGCGTGTGTGTGTGTGTGTGTGTGTGTGTGTGTGTGTGTGTGTGTGTCTGTGCGTGTGTGCGTGCGTGTGTGTGCGTGCGTGTGTGTGTGTGCGTGAGTGTGTGTGTGTGTGTGTGTGTGTGTGTGTGTGTGTGTGTGTGTGTGTGTGTGTGTGTGTGTGTGTGTGTGTGTGTGTGTGTGTGTGCGCGCGTGCGTGCGTGCGTGCGTGCGTGTCCAGCCAACCATTTTTTAATAAGCGCCGCATGTGCCTGATGAACAGTCCTGGACAGCTGCCTTCTGCCAGGCTGTTCCGGGAACTGGACACTGGCACGCCGGGAATCGGCGCTTATTTACTTGGTGGTCGATGCTCGCGCGTTCAGGTTTAAAAAATAGACGGCGGTACTTACGTACGTACATACGTATGCATACGTATGCATGCGCATATGCGCGTGCTTGTGTTTGTGTGCTCACAACACTCCTGACGCTCACTCGCAGGAGCCGTAAGGACCTTGCATGGCGACTGATCGCACTAGAATTACAATGAACTCATAGAACTATTACTCTGTAGTAGCATCTTGGTGGAACCAAGCAACAGTGACCGATTTCAGATGCCATGCCGTATGGCGCCTGGTTGTCGGCCGCGCACGACGAACCACATAGAAGCTAACTCTTTTGACAAGATGCTGCGCACCGACGCGAACAAGATCAAAGAAACAGAGATCTGACAAGCCTGGCAAGTAGTGCACGAGTTTGCGCAGGTCTGCGAGGTAGATCCAGTACGAGCGCTGTTCTCAATTGAAGTTTGTTGGGAGCACGCAGAGCGCTTATAAAGAAGGAATGGATAAGCGTAGACAACATCGCACATAAAAGGTTGTGAATATGTAAAGCTATCTCGCAGCACATGCCAAGGTTACGGAAAGCTCCCTAAAAACAATTAGTTATGTTGGGTTTTGTGGCGCTAGAGCGACTAAGGCTATGCTGCGCCAGACTCATGGTGAGAAAACCTACAGTGAACTACACCGTGGCCATGACAATGAAATCTCTGTACGGTGGTGACACAAATGGGATATAATGAACGGTGTAGCGTGGCTGTATAAAGGCCTAAGAGTACTAGCTGCGTAAACACGTAAAATTTAAATCTACTTTAACATTATGTATGTGATGCGCGGGGTGGTCAATGTGTGTACTTCAAGATAGTGAATTGTTGGGCTAGTAGGTTCGACATCTGGCATATGAGAGCGAAGGCTTGGAAGGAAAGAAAGACCACTTAGAAGAAAAGACGCTCAACTTGCAACTGAGTTCAATTCGAAAAGCATTTCACCACGGAAACATGTATGCGCAGGCGAAGTCAAACCACATTGTCACACCACCAATAGCAAATTCGTGGGGAAAAAACGCGTTAACGATCTACGATAACATAAAGGGGTGCGTTCAATCAGTTTATACACCTAACTGCCTTGAAAGAAGTTTATTTCCTTCATTGTCAGATGCACCGAAGGTGCACTGGTGCACGCGTCTGCTGCCATTTTGATCTGTTCCGCCTCTACGATCTCTCGTTCACGCCTGCCCTTAGTTCGATTCATGACGTCTGCCGCCTGCGGTAGTCTAGGTATTTGCCCGCGTATTCCTCCTACCACACTGCTTCCAACATAAGCAGATGTCTTCGAACCATCGGAGCGAAATTCTTCGTAAGTGTGGTACGTTTCCTGTAGTGTGCGGAATTCCAGCAGTATAGGTTCACGTGGAGTGTCTTGTTTTTATATGTGTTAGTGAAAAATCAAGGAATTTAGAGAAGTCGCTCCATACTACCGCTAGTCATTTTTCTTCGTCCCTGTTTTCTATTTCCGCTATAATTATGTAACAAGTCAAAACCAACTAGCTCAAATTTCACCTTTAGCCGTATTCTTTGAATAAATATAAACCTTTGTTTAAGCCATTAAATTTCAGTTAACACAAGATATCGCTGTCACAAAGGGGAAAGAGCTACGCTTATCTCCTTTATAGTTTCTTCTTTACAGATGGCGATTACTAACAGTGACACCATGAAACATGACGCCAACATTTAATTTGCTTAAAATTAACACGCCAAGGGTGACAATGCACTCTTGACAAAAAACTTGGACCATCTCCCCGAAGAGAACCCTGATGGGATGCGAAGCAGCAGCGGTGCGCACGGCGTTGACCCGGTTGAAACGGGCGTCATCGCAGATAAACGAGCCGAAAGAGTGTTTCCACTCGACGTGCGGTCGAGCGTTGCGGGCGGTGGAGAGGGTGAAGCGAGAGAGAAGTGACACGTTCAAAGGTGTTGCGAGCGGGCGGAGCAGCCGGCAGCTGCGGGCGCTGCCGCGAGCATGCTGCGGGTGAGGGAGAGAGTGACGTCAGCGCGCACCTGCGAGGGAAGCGTGCGAGGGGAGCGTGACGTCAACGCGCAGCTGTGGCGTGACCTACTTGGCAACGCTCCAACGCCTACGGCGACGAGAACGCGTTGCGGCGCATTCGTACGGACGCACGTAACGTACGGCGTCACACACGTGAGTCAAAGAGCTGCTTCGCATTTAATATAGGTCATCCTATCGAGACGTCGGCCAGCCTGTCTGAGGCACTTTCTCCTGCTCGCTGAACTTATCCACACTTTTTCCCTAAAGAGCACTTATTGCTTTAAGGGCTTCGTAATGTCGTAGTGAATTATGCTTTCATCTCAGCTTATAACTTCCTAGAATGATACAGATAATGCTGTTGCAAAAGTTTCCACCGGAGAAGGCTATATCGTAGAGAAGACTCTTCGTGGCGGGACCCGTGTCAAATGATATCATTCGAACGATAATAATTTTGATGCCCAATTAAATTTAGAGAAGCACTACATAGAAACTTAGGACAGGTAGTAACCGCGGAGCCGAACCATGAGAGTGAAATAACTAGAAGAATAAGGATGGGATGGAGCACATTCGGCAAGCATTATCAAATCATGAATGGTAGTCTACCACTATCCCTCAAGAGGAAGGTATATAACAGCTGCATCTTACCGGTACTTACCTACGGAGCAGAAACCTGGAGACTTACAAAGAGGGTTCAACTTAAACTGAGGACGACGCAGCGAGCGATGGAAAGGAAAATGATAGGTGTAACCTTAAGAGACAGGAAGAAAGCAGAGTGGGTCAGGGAACAAACGGGGGGTTAAGGATATCATAGTTGAAATCAAGAAGAAGAAATGGATATGGGCCGGGCACGTAGCACGTCGGCAGGATAACCGCTGGTCATTAAGGGTAACTGACTGGATTCCAAGAGATGGCAAACGCGTGAGGGGGAGACAGAAAATTAGGTGGGTAGATGAGATTAAGAAGTTTGCAGGTATAACGTGGCAGCAGAAAGCACAGGACCGGGTTGATTGGCGAAACATGGGAGAGGCCTTTGCCCTGCAGTGGGCGTAGACAGGCTGATGATGATGATGATGATGACATAGAAACCGTCGTAAACTTAAGCATAATAATGTATTCTTCGGAGGCGCTGTTTTTAAATTTTACTTAAGCCCACGAAACCGTGCCACATCAACCCTTCGAGCATTTGCGCTCCGAAGCCTGGTTTTCGAGAAACGCTGATATTCAAAGGAGTTCGCGTTTCCTCTTTGAGGTCATAAAAATAAGGAAATGTTATTGTATGATCCCTTTACATAGAATTCGCTTTTAGTAGGATAGTGCGGCGTTCCCTCCTACCACGGGATGTCGCCACCGACGATGGACGACAGGAAAAAACAAAATTTGAGTCATGGCCGTCTGGCATTCCGTTTTTTTTTCTTCTTTTTTGTACTTTTCAATTTTTCAGACGCAACATCGCGTTTGATATGCGCCAGTGCAACGCCAGGGTCTTCAATGAACTTTCTCATACGTGAGCCAACTTGGCAGAGCTGCACTCTGGTTTGCGCCGATTCCAACGTAACCCTTTTTCGCCGGTAAAACACAAACGAAAAGCCACCGAACCAGCGGCGTAAATCATGGGGGGTGGGGGGAGTCAGGGAGTCCCCCCTGTGTTGGGGCTGGAGGGGGGGGGGACACCCTTTGCAAGTGTCCCCCCTTGATATTTATCTTCCAAATGTCACATTTGAATTTCTTGACAGTCAAGGACAACGCACTTTACGTAAAACCAACTCTGAAATCTGAAGCACTTTCCATGCACAGAAACAAAGTATACTTCTAGCCCGTACACACGATGGGGAATACCTTTATGCGTTAGCACAAAAAGTGCTACGGTTTTTATTGGATGCTTTAACCCGAATGACGCAGCTCCAAAAATGCTAGCGCCTGCCTACGAGTTGGTATTAGAAACTAACTTCCCCATGCGATGTCGCTTACATAGTATTAGATGCCCAGTGCTATTTTTTCTGACCGGGCGCCGACTCTAATGCTTATTATTATTATTATTATTATTATTATTATTATTATTATTATTACTACTACTATTATTATTATTACTATTATTTACTACTACTATTATTATGAATTCGTAATTTTAATTTTATATGATTACAAATAAAACATATTTGTAAAAACAAAATGGCCACCATAGCAAGATGTGTATCCCCCCCTGGTGGTCTTTATGGATTTACGCCACTGCACCGAGCAATACTGCGACGAGACGTCTCAGATTCCTGATTGTTATTTAAGATTGCGTGAGGTTATATTTTCTTTGCAAATGCAAACTTTTATACTTCAGTATTGCCGAAGTTTAGACGATGATTTTGGGACCGTTAACGCGTATATGTTCTTTGCATCCTTTGCATCCTCTTGGCCCGGAATATTGCTGTGCCGCACACCCTCGTGGCTGTCGTCGACAGCTATGTCCAGCTCCCGCTCCTCAACTTCAGTAACTGGACCCAAGTTCTCCCGCAAGGCATTTCGTTGGCCAGCGTATCAGCGCTCGACGCATGTAACATCGTGGCATTAGACGCTGAAGATTGCTTGTCCTCTATTGTAACCAGCCCAGCAAGCGCACCCACCGACGAAATCGCGCAAATGACTGCCCCTGATCTTCTGCCCTGTCAAGCCGCGCAACTCCGCCACGTTTTGACGACCTATAGGGATATCTTCGACTTCGATGACCGCCCTCTAGGTCAAACGTCAATCGTACGTCATCAAATACATACCGGCGATGCTAGTCCTTTCAGACGGCGACCATATCGTGTATCCCATTCCGAACGCCAGGTCATACAACGAGAAGTCGATAACATGCTCGCGAAAGGTGTCATAGAGGCCTCTTCAAGTCCCTGGGCGTCACCGGTCGTCTTGGTCAAAAAGAAGGATGGCAGCTGGAGATTTTGCGTGGACTATGCGGGTTATCTTGTTCAAGGCACGAAAGACGTATATCCACTGCCACGAATCGACGACGCCCTTGACTGTCTTCATGGCACGCGATACTTCTCGTCCATAGACCTGCGCTCGGGTTACTGGCAGACTTCTGTCGATGACTTAGACGGAGAAAAAACTGCCTTCGTCAAACCGGACGGCCTCTCCAGTTCAAGGTTATGCCTTTTGGGATGTGCAACGCCCCGGCAACGTTGGAACGAATGATGAACTCTCTCCTACGCGGCTATAAATGGTCCATCTGTCTTCGCTACCTCGACGATGTCATTGTCTTTTTCCCCAACGTTTGAAAGCCATCTAACCCGTTGGTCGACCATTCTAGCCGTTTTTCGTCGAGCGGGACTCCAGCTAAACTCCAAAAAGTGCTATTTCGGCCGGCAACAAATCCCTGTGCTTGGTCATCTTGTAAGTGCTGCGGGTGTACAACCGGACCCTGACAAGATTAGCGCTGTGAAGCACTTCCCTGCGCCTTCTTCTACTAAAGAAGATGTGCAGAGTTTTGTTGGCTTATGCTCACACTTCCGACGTTTTATACGCAATTTCGCCAGCATTGCCCGACCACTCACTGACCTTCTCAAAAAGGACGTGCCTCTCTCGTGGGGCCAAGACCAAGGGGCTGCGTTTTCGACGCTGATCAAGTTTCTCACTTCACCACCAATACTGGCCCACTTCGACCCATCCGCGACTACTGAAGTTCGCACAGATGCCAGTGGGCACGGAATCGGCGCCGTCCTCGCTCAACACCAGGGAGGCCAGACGCATGTTATTGCGTATGCCAGCCGCGTTCTCTCTACATCTGAGCGGAACTATTCCATCACGGAGCGCGAGTGTCTTGCGTTGGTCTGGGCTGTCGCAAAATTTCGCCCCTACTTGTACGGCCGTCAGTTCTCAGTTATTACTGACCACCACGCTCTCTGTTGGTTGTCCTCGCTCAAGGACCCAACTGGTCGCCTTGGTCGCTGGGCTCTACGTCTCCAGGAGTATTCCTTCGACGTAATTTACCAATCTGGCAAGCTGCACGAAGACGCCGATTGTCTCTCGCGTCATCCGGTGGACCCTGCTACCCTTGCTGACCATGAAAATGATTACTATATACTCGCCATATCTGATTTGCGTGACATCGGCAAGGAACGGCATCGGGATGCAACCCTCAAGATGGTCATACAGCAAGTCTCATCGGGACGTTCCGACCCTGCTTGCCGCCAGTATGTCCTGCGCAATGGCGTTCTGTATCGCCGCAGCATGAAGCCTGATGGTCCGGAATTTTCGCTAGTTATTCCACGACCCATGCGTGCTACCATTCTTCAACATCTACATGATGCTCCGACTGCGGGCCACCTGGGCGTTTCACGCACATATGACCGTGTGCGGCAGCGGTTCTTTTGGCCTGGCCTGTATCGTTCAGTGCGCCGATATGTCGCTGCTTGCGAGCTTTGTCAGCGTCGCAAACGTCCCACTCTCCCTCAAGCTGGGCTGCTCAAACCTATCGACATTCCACCGGAACCATTCTTTCGCGTGAGCCTCGAATTGCTCGGACCTTTTCCTGCGTCCGTATCAGGCAACAAATGGATTGCTGTCGCAACTGACAATGCGACCAGGTATGCCATAACCCGTGCCTTGCCAACTAGCTGCGCAACAGACGTCGCAGACTTTCTGCTCAACGACGTCATTCTTCGACACGGGGCTCCGTGCCAGCTTCTTACGGATCGTGGCCGCTGCTTCCTCGCAAGAGTCATAGATGAAGTCCTTCGTAGCTGCTCTACCGAACATCAACTTACTACAGCCTACCATCCACAGACCAACGGTCTTACCGAGCGTCTCAACCGAACTCTCACGGATATGTTGTCAATGTACGTCTCTGTTGACCACCGTGATTCGGACGCAACGCTACCCTACGTTACTTTTGCATACCATTCGTCCAGACATGACACCGCCGGCTACTCGCCGTTCTTTCTTCTGTACGGCCGCAACCCGACGTTGCCATTCGAAACGCTCATCCCATCTGATACTGTTGTACCAACTGTGTATGCTCAGGACGTTGCTTCTCGAGCCCTCGCGGCTCGCCAAATCGCCCACAGTAGGCTCTGTGCTTCTCAGGCCTCACAAAAGCAGCGCTACGATAAGCGGCACCGCGATGTGGACTACCCTCCTGAATCTCTTGTCCTGCTCTGGACGCCGTATCGACGCGAAGGCTTATGCGAGAAGCTTCTCCCTCGATACACAGGGCCCTACAAAGTTCTCCGCAAGGTCACCGACGTGGACTACCTTATCACTCCCGTTCATCCGCACTCGTCTTCTGCTACACCACCTACTGATGTCGTTCATGTGTCGCGCCTAAAACGCTACTACACTGCCAGTCCTGAATGACTTTGGAGACGCCGTGACGGCGCTCTTTCCGCCGGGGGTGATGTTACGAGGCATGGCGCATGAGCCCGCTGTGACAGACGAAGAGACGAAGAGGAAGCTGGTGTGCCGCGCGTCATTCTGGCAGCTATTCGGTGGCAGCTATTCGGCACTGGTAAATATTGTTAATACACTCGCTTCTGTCTTTCTTGCGTATTCGTGATCCCCGTGACAATACTTGTGAAGAATTCGCAAAGGACTTCCTAAGGTTTGTGCGTTTGCCGCGCTTATGTCCACGGGCTTACCTCTGCGCCTGGATGCGGGCAGTCCCAGCTCCTCGGAGCAGAGATCGCTATACTTGTAGGTGAGCACGTTGCGAAAGTACTTGGCCTGTTCCCCAAGCTCGGCGTCCTCTTTGCAGGGTCCCTCGTGAACCACAGCGTCCAAGCAGCTATAATAGAGCTTCACGGACCTGAGCATGTGGTTTGAAAGAGGTAACGAAAAACTCGGCATTAAAATTTGTATCGCGTGCGTCAAATGTACGCAAGCCTTCTGAACTGCTCCGAGTGGGAGTTTTTAACATTAATGACTTTTGTGTGCGTGTGTGTGTGTGTGCGCGTTTCCGGTAATAACACTCGCGTTATTACCGGAAAGGCTACTCTTACCATGGAAAGCGGCTTGGTAAGCCACTTTCCATTCAAGGCCCCGACGCCGCCTTGACCGGCGCGTTATAACGTCATAGATTACAAAGGCCTTTCCTAAAGGCTATCTGACAGCTTGTCTGTAAAAATTACCAACTTTTTTTTTATAAGTAGCCGAGGACAACGTAGCTAGTTTTCGAAACTCCTATGAAGCGAACGTGACCCAAATATGAAAAACCACTTTGAAATCCCTGACATCATCGGGACTTGCGCGCTACTGCAGTTACTCTGCGAAATTGAAGAATTTGAATTTTAAGCTTCGTTTCATATACATAGCTTGCACGTGAGGTCATGGACCAACAACATGGCGTTAGATGATTAGATGACGTCAAGGTATTATAATCACAAGGCGATTGGCTTACTTCAGTGTGATAACGATGTTGGTGGAATTTGCCCTCTGCGCATGAATAACGAAGGAACCTGCGTGCGAGGCACTGATAACACTAACGTGACGTCACAAAGTTTGTGTCCCGCCATGTTTGTGCTCCAACGTGGCTGTCGCATTGACATCAGTGCAAGCCATATATTCTGACAACAAACTTATGATGGGAACGGGAAAATAAATAAATAAATAAATAAATAAATAAATAAATAAATAAATAAAAGAAGTTACTGACCGTACAATGAGAGAGGTCCTCTACCTTGTCAAAACACAGGCACGCAAACCGATACGGAAAACACATACACATACGATGCCCTTTAGGAGATCTCGTCCCTCACTGATCGACACATCGACAAGTTTTACCAAAGATGCTGTATGACAACTGACTGCAACAGCCCGGAGAGCAGCACGTGGGCGCTTTCCTTGTAATGGCGCTAGCACCACATTATGTTTTTCCAAGGAGCACCCAGAAGTTCACCACAAGCCTACGAAAGCTTTGCGTTCGCTCGTATGTTATGAAACCCCGGCAAGAAAATAAAGACGCATACGTAAGAGTTGTATAGGTTACAAGCCATATCGGTGCATAAATTTCGTTAAGGGACAATTGACTGTCAGGATAACTAAGGAAAATTAGCTGAATCAGTTCGTAGAAACAGCAGACTTTCTTGCGAACAGCTGGGACCGTCGCGGCACCTGGCGGAGCAAATCTCAACCACGGGCTTCTTTCTACGTGGGCTCCGAGATCTGCCTGGACAGAGCGACGGTGCTGCCAGGGTTTATTGCGGAGGCCATGCAAAGAGAAGAGCAGCCCCGCTCGTCGAGTGCGCTTAATTTGAGTTCATTGGAGGAGCAGGTTGTTTTCTAGTGGAGATGTGCCATCTTTTACGCACTACCAGAGGCGTAGCCAGAATTTTCGGGGGGATCGGGCATGGGGGGCGGAGTCTGGGTTCAACCATCCTTTAAGTATGTTCGTGCGTGCGTATGGGTGTCTGCGTGTAAAAAACATGCAAAACTAAACCAGTGGTGATGTGTCATCAAGATAGAACATACCCACTATCAGAGGCGCAGCCAGAATTTTAGGGGGGGGATCGGGGGTAGGGGGGGGAGTATGGGTTCAACCATGATTTAAGTATTTTCGTGCGTGCGTATGAGTGTGTGAGTCACACATACAAAACTAAAACTAGTGGTGATGTGTCATCAAGATGGAACATACCCACTACCAGAGGCGTAGCTAGAATTTGGGGGGGGAGGGGGGGGAGTCTGGGTTCAATTAGGTATGTTCGTGCGTGCGTATGAGTGTATGCGTGTAAAACATGTAAAACTAAAAAAATTCGGAGGGGTTGAGAATTGAAGCTATGCCCCACCCCCCCCTCCCCGTGGCTACTACAATGCGCACTTCAAGATCAGTCTTCTTTCACTGTAAAGGCTACCCAAGTGAACCAATAGTTAACCAAACGCTAAGGGCTAGCGCATTTAAAGTCGCTTAGACGGAAAATTAAGGCCACCTAAATTTTTGTTTTGATATTGTAGTACCACGACATCACGCGGCGCTGTCACGGTCCCAAAAGACCCCAGTAGCACAAAACGTTGCCACAACGTTGAAGCAACTTTCTGAATGTTGCGGCAACGTTGTGTCAACATTTGGTGCTACTAGGGGAAGAGCGTCACACGTGTTGACGAAAGGGCGTGTTCACTTGAAATGTGTAGAAGAACGAATAAGCAGGGCAAAGAGATTTTTTTTTCTTTAAGCGTGAAGTAACAGCATCCTCTGTTGAACGTTACAGTACCACGGCCACTGGATCGTGACAGTACGTACTCGCAAACTTCCTTGGACAGTCCGCCACTGCGCTCTCGTATTTCATCCACCTCGTCGTGGAAAGTTTTGGCGCACATGAACTGCGCGTTCCACACGTCATGCATCGAGCATGCGGCCGACTTCGACAGAAGTGTCTCCGCTACGAGTTTCGAGGACACTGAAACAAAAGAATGTCCCATCACTAGGTGAAACAGGCCCTTAATTCCGCAGTACTACTCGGTCAGGCAAGACACTTGCGCCTACAGGAACATGATTTATACAATTTATTCTGCAAGGAGACCTGCCAGAAGAACAGTGAACCTGGCCACCACATACGCAAGACAGCTTTGTAGCGGTTCAAACAAAAAGCAAGAGAGTCCGCTTTCTCATTGGCGTAGCGGCGCATGCCTCTTTGAAATTGGGAAAGTGCGTAATGATTTCTTTGATGCATGCCTCGACAAACTTTACGCTGTCACCCAGTGCGGTGTTCGCTCCGTACCATTTGACGTCACCAGCGACGATGGACGACAGGGAAAAAAAATAAAACTTGAGTCCTTACAGTCAAGCATTCAGTTTTATTTTATTTCTTTTCTTTTTTGTACTGTTCAATTTTTCAGGCGCAACATGGCGTTTGATATGCGCCAGTGCAACGCCAGAGACTTCAATGTACCTTCTCATACGTGAGCAAACTTGGCAGAGCTGCACTCTGGTTTCCGCCGATTCCATCGTAACCCTTTTTGCCAGTAAAACACAAAGTCTCAGATTCCTGACTGTTATTTAAGATTGCGTGACGTCGTGAACTACACGGTCTTTATTTTTTCTTTGCAAATGCAAAATTTTGTACTTCACTACTGCAGAAGTTTAAATTATGATTTGAGGAACGTAATGCTTACATATTGTTTGCGTGTGTTGATATTGTGAAGAATGCGAAAAGGACTTCCTAAGTTTTCTACATTTGCCGCGCTTACTTTAAGTCCACGGGCTTACCTCTGCGCCTCGATGCGGGCAGTCCCAGCTCCTCGGGGCAGAGATCGCTGTACTTGGAGGTGAGCACGTTGCGAAAGTACTCAGCCTGTTCCCCAAGCTCGGCGTCCCCCCTTGCAGGGTCCCTCGTGAACCACAGCGTCCAGGCAGCTATAATAGAACTTCAAGGACCTGGATATGGGGTTTGAAAGGGGTAACGAAGAAATCAGGAGTACAACTCGTACCGCGTGCGTACATGCACGCAAGCCTTCTGACTGCTCCGAATGGGAGTTTTTCAAGGGCCCCTCACCAGGTGACATAACGAATTTTAGTTAGACACTGGAAGTTGTTGCGCGCCCAATAAAATGCGTTATGTCACAAGAATTTTTCCAATTGGTCCATTAGAAGCTGAGAAAACCAATGTTTTAAGGGGGCGCGAAACCATGATGCGAGGAGGCGAGATTGAAACCCTTGCCGCGCGCCCCGTGTAGCCTTCGCAAGCCAAATCCCTTCCCTGCCCTCTTCGGCACGCGAGCGGGAGGATCACATGACGCATACGCATGAACACGTCATGCGTACGCAATAGTGAGTAATAGCTGAGCGGCTCAGCGGACCCGGCGGACGAGCGGAGGGGCGAGCGGAGCGCAATACAAAAGGAAGAATGATAGCTGAGCAATGCCCCGTTTGTTTCAGTCGAGTCAGCGTAGTAAGGTCCCTATATATATAAAGGTAGCGACAACTACACGCGCGCCCTCTGGAGGGGTCCAAGGAGCAGCGCTAGCAGACGACGCTCCGCTAGCTCGCGTGCATTTTGCCGACGCCTGAAACCGCTCTCAGTGCGCGCTTGAAGCGGTTATTTGTTGCCATTTGTGGCGTAAGCTCCTCAGGAAACTTGAAACGACAGGGACAATAATTAGCGATCCCGGAGTACGCTAAACATTGAAATAAAAACACGTGCTTTTCCGAAGCAGGTTCTGAGCAGTTTCTCACAACAGATGTCATGCAGGACATTTGTATTTTCGTTCTTTGCATGTTTTCGAATTCAGCGTAACTTGAAGTACATGTACTGCTTGTTTTCGAGTTCGAAAAAAAGTAAGCTCGTTGTGAGCTTACTGCTACTTTCAGAAACCTCACGGGTAACCTAGCGTAGTGTGCAGTGCAAAACATGCGCTATTATTGGTTTCAATGGGTTCGTCAGCGTTCCGAAGTATTCCCACGAGTACACGGTATATTTAACTAAGCCTATTTTGTTTATAAAGTACTTTAATAAGCTTGCTTAGGAGAAAGAGTCGCACTGCATGCGTGGAATATGAACAACCAGAGTACCTTTCAATATCTAGGAAACATAGCATGCCCACTAGTGTTTCACGCATTTTAATGTTTGAATGTTTTTGAAGACGTACATATATCCAAAGCCGTCCCCGTGTTATATCTGTTGGCCTCCGTGTCACGCAGATATAAAGGTGTGTTGCAATGTTACCTAACGCAATTTCAAATAAATTCGAGGCATGTATGGAAAAACGAAGGCAGCTGTAGTTGATTCCGAGCTTGCTTAATGTTTGAAATACGGACGTAACTCTCGATTGTCTACTGCGCGCAAATCTACGGTATAAAGAATGCTGAAATAATAATAGCCTTGCTGAGATAATGCCCACCTATGTGCACGAACAAAAGCTCGCCGCCAGGCGAAAGGCTACTTGAAGTTATAAACGTTGCAATATTACTTACTTCTCATAACCGGGTGTTTTCTGTGTGCAAATATTTCTTTCGACTGATTTTGTGGGGCCATACCTTCCTTCAGAATATATTTTTTCACCACGAGGAATAGAAAAAAAAACAACTTTTTTCTGTCCTCCGCGCAGCGAAACATCCGAAAGCATTGAGACCCGGCATACTAGCCCGTCACGGTCCAAACATTCAATTCAATCACAGAAATCCCGCGTCCACTCAACATCAAGTACATAAACGCTTCTAAATTGCAACAACAATGCGACATAGGTGCTCGGAGTACTCTCTACTTGCTAAAATTGTCCAACTCTACGCTTGAAAACTCAGTCATCCGTACCTCTCGCCCGCTGCCACCGCTGGACCCTTTGGGCGGGGCGCGAAGGCGAAAAGTTCACATGTCGCCAATCGGCCTATCGCAAGGCGCGGCGGCTGGATCAAGACCTTTCGCTACTTTTAAACATACAGGGATTTTACAGCGTAGCCCATTGCTGCGCCACCTGTTGAACAAGGTTGAAGCTAGTGTCGATCGAGCAGAGGCTTTGCTTGGAAAACGCTCGCACGCTCGTCCGCTGCGCACGCTTCGCTGAGGGGAAGAAATGATCGGGCACCAACTCGCCCAGCCCCCCGTCCCCCCTTCACCGCGGCTACCACAGTCAGATCACTTCAGATCACTTTTGTTTCATTGTAAATGCTACCCAAGTTGACCAAGAGTTCACGAAACGTTAAGGGCTAGCGCATTTAAAGTCGCTGAGACGCAACACTAAGGCCGCCTAAATTTTTGTTTTGATATTCTAGTACCACCACAACGCTCGACGCTGTCACGGTCCCAAAAGAAGAGCGTCACAAGCGTCGACGAAAGGCGTGTTCACTCGAAATATGTAGAAAAACGAATACGCAGGGCAAAGGGACTTTTTTTCTTATTAAGCGTGAAGTAACAGCATCCTCTGTTGAACGTTATAGTACATACCCGCAAACTTCCTCGGACAGTCCGCCAGTGCGCTCTCGTATTTCATACACCTCATCTTGGAAAGTTTTGGCGCACAAGAACTGCGCATTCCACACGTCCTGCCTCGAGCATGCGGCCGACTTCGACAGAAGTGTCTCCGCTACGATTTGCGAGGACACTGAAACAAAAGAATGCCCCGTCAGTAGGTGAGACAGGCCCTTAATTCCGCTGTACTACTCGGTAAGGCAAGACGCTCGGGCGCACAATCTACTCTGCAAGGTGAACGATGTTGCGCAATAAGAACAGTGAACCTGGCAACCCCATAAGCAAGGCAGCTTTGTAGCGGTTCAAACAAAAAGCAAGAAAGTCCGCGTTCTCACTCGAGTAGCGACGCATATGCCCCGTTGAAATGGGGAAAGTGCGTAATGATTTCTTTGATGCGTGCCTCGACAAATTTTACGCTGCCACCCTTGCCTACGCAAATCCTCAAGCATATTTCTGCTGCCTTTTGCGGATTAGCAATGTCGCAGAAGCACCTTATCTACTAACGTTTCTTTTATAAGTTAGCTTGCTAATAGGTAAGACAAGGAGGGGACCTCCCATTCCCGCACAATGCTTGCGGAAGCCATATCTAGAGATTACGGCGATATCTAAAGATGTTGCGTGTATGTATGTATGTATGTATGTATGTATGTATGTATGTATGTATGTATGTATGTATGTATGTATGTATGTATGTATGTATGTATGTATGTATGTATGTATGTATACATACAGCTGCCCATTTCTTTAACCTGAACGCACGAGCGTGGACTGCCCAGTCGATAAGCGCCGTATAAGGAAGCACGGCGAGATGAACGAGAATACACGCCTGTGCCTAATGAACAGAGTTCTTTACAGCTGCCTCCTGCCAGGCTGTTCCGGAAGCCGGATACCGGCACGACGGGAATCGGCGCTTGTTGACTCGGTAGTCGATGCTCGCGCGTCAAGGTTAAAGAAAAACGGCAGATCCCACGCATTGTGGGAATCGATGTAATGCGAAGCAGCAAGAAGAATCAAATCATGCTGTACATGATATGCATGTCACGATTTACATGTTAAGACCTGTCATTTGTGTTCGTCATAGAGTCACGTCGCGCAGTACCAATTTTGGCGTATATCAGTCTAGCGAACTGGACGCAAGCGCACCATGAGTGTGGCACGTAAATGGCTTTGTAGATGACATGCATGCCAAGATTTTCATGTTACCAGTCACCCCTTATGTCTGTTATACCAATTCTGGCGTATATCAGGTTAAGTTAAGTAGGGTTTTGTGGCGCAAGAGCGACTAAGGCTATACTGCGCCAGACACATGGTGGGAAAACCTACAGTGAACTATACTATGACAATGAATGAGTGTTCGACGATGACCGATGGGATATTATGAATAGTGTGACGTGGCTGTAGAGAGGCCTAAGAATACTAGCTGCGTAAACGCGTAAAATATATACACTCTAAAATAATGAACATGAAGCGTAAGGTGGTCAATGTATATGGTTGGTGCACAGGGTCATCTTGTTGAAACTGTGTAGGCGTTTACATAGCACTACTGCCCTGCCCGCGTCCTTATACCCAAGGGCCGGGAGGCAAGCGGCTTATTTCAAATTTCTGCTGCAGCAAGGGCCTCTCGGAGAGGCCTGTGCGACAGTTCGCTTTGTTTGAGTTTTGGTAGTCTCATAGGAGTAGCGTAGTTTGTCATTAAAGTTTATTTAGCAATTCTGCTTCGTCTAAAAAGCTGATCACATCTGCCACGGGTATTAAGGCGTCATCACCTAAGAGTAACATTGGATGAAATGGAATGTTTAGGTTATAGAACACATGAAAATGCTTTTGTCTTAACGGTTCCATATGTGGACAAGCTATTAAAATGTGTACTACTGTTAGTTGCTCGTGACACTTATGGCAGGTCGGTGGTTCTACATCTGCTAGTAGATAGTTGTGTGTGACGTGTGTATGGCCTATTCGAAGTCGGCACAGAACTACTTCAATAAAGCGTTCTTGATGAAAACACGTCTTCCATTCTCCAAGGACAGGTTTAATTAGGTGAAGTTTGTTGTTATGTTGCGATTCCCATTCATGCTGCCAATGAGAGGTGATGGCCCGGCGAACTGCTTTAATCGCATCCCTAGCAGGTATGTTGTTCTTGGAAACAGGCAGCTCTTTTGCCGTTGCTGCCAGTTGGTCCGCCCTTTCATTACCTGGGATCCCAACATGACTCGGGACCCAACAGAAGTGTATGGTGCGGTCTTCGGTTAGGTGGGATAAGCTGTTTAGTATATCACTTATAAAGGGTTCATATTGCGATTTCGAATTGAGGGCTCTAAGTGCACTTAGAGAGTCTGTAAAAATTACAGTTTTTTTTATGTTTTGAGTTTATAATGTTTCTGACTGCCATCCATAAGGCATAGCACTCAGCGGTGTAGACAGAGACAAAATGTGGAAGTCTTACTAGTTGCTCACATCTTTCTCCCACCACGCTGCTTCCCACATACGTAGACGTCTTCGAGCCATCAGTATAAAATTCCTCATAAGTTCGGTACGTTTCTTGTAACGCACGGAATTCCTGCAGTATATGTTCGCGTGGCGTGTGCTGTTTTTTTAAATGTGTCAGTGAAAAATCGAGAAATTTAGAGAAGTCACTCCAGGGAGCCAATCTGGCTGGCCTTCTGGCAATGGAGAGTGCTTCGTTAGGGACATTTAGGGCGTGAAGTTTTTCTTCAAATCTAAGTATTAGTGGCTTAATGGAATTCGGCTTATTCGTGTAGTGTAGTCGTTGGTCAGAGCGTGTGAGAATGTCGTAGCATATATGGTCTGGTGAAGCACGAACTCTTAGGACATATGTTAACATCAGTTGTGTTCTCCTGTATTCGAGGGACGGTTCGTTACTTTCCGAGTACAAGCTGGGAATGGGCGAGGTCCGATAGGCACCTGTTGCGAGGCGTAGCCCTTTGTTGTGGACAGGATCAAGGCGCTTAAGGTACGAGCCTCTTGCCGAACCATAGATTATACTACCGTAGTCTAGTTTACTACGTACCAACGAGCGATAGATTTGTAGAAGGCATTTACGGTCGGAACCCCAACGCTTCCGGGACAGGACTTTGAGAATATTGAAGGCCTTATTGGCTTTAACCTTCAGATTATTAATGTGTGAGAGAAAGTTAAGCTTCTTATCATATATGACCCCCCAAGAACATCTGTTCCTGTTTTACTGGCAGTGATGTTTTGTTTAGTTTGAGTGTGGGGTCTGGCTGCAAGCCTCGCCTTTTAGAGAACGCCACGGCAACAGTCTTTTCCTCTGAGAACCGAAAGCCGTTTTTGTTGGCCCATTGGGTTAGCTTGTTTAGTGCAATTTGAGTCTGCCGTTCGCACGTCGCCATGTTGGATGACCGGCATGCTATTTGGAGATCATCCACGTAAAGTGAGTGCCTAAGCGTGGGTGGTATGACCTGGTTCACCGAGTTCATTTTGACGACAAAGAGGGTTGTGCTTAAAATACAGCCTTGAGGTACACCGTTTTCCTGAGTAAATGGACGTGAAAGTGTTGAGCCTAGGCGAACCCGAAAGGTTCGGTCTGATAAAAAGTCGGACAAGCAGTTAAGCATCCTTCCACGGATTCCTAGATCCGCCAGGTCTCGCAAGATACCAAACTTCCACGTTGTATCATATGCCTTTTCAAGATCGAAAAATACTGCTAAGCAGTGCTGTTTGTACAGGAAAGCTTCTCGTACTATGTGTTCAAGGCGAACGAGGTGATCAGTAGTCGAACATCCTTTCTTATAACCACACTGGTGGACATTTATCAAGTTATCGGTTTCGAGGATGTATGTTAGCCTAATATTAATGATGCTCTCGTATGATTTCGCTATACAACTTGTGAGTGCTATGGGCCTGTAGCTGGTGGGTAATGTAGGGTCTTTTCCGGCTTTCAGAAATGGAATTATAATGGCTTTTTTCCACTCTGTTGGCATTCTGCCGCTTACCCAGATAACGTTAAAGAACTGCAGCAATGTCTTCACCGCTTCCTGGGACAAATGGGCGAGCATTTGGTAATGTATTTGGTCTGGGCCAGGCGCTGTTTTTTTACCTTGAGACAGCACTCTGTTGATTTCCTGTAGAGTTAAGGGGGGCATTGTATGATCTGTCCTGATAACCTATAGTGGGAAGCTTTTGTTTTTCCGTAGAATGCTTATGTTTTAGGAAGGCTGTCGAATAGTTTGTCGAGCTCGAAACAGCACAAAAGTGCTGAGCTAGTAGGTCTGCCTGTTCGTCTAAGGTTGTCTGGATGCCAGGAGTTGAGATAATGGGGATGGTATATGAACTGTAGTTGCCGTTAAACTTGCGCACCTGATCCCACATTCTTTTAGATGTCACAGTACTGTTAATTGATGAAATGTACTTTTTCCACGAGATTTTTTCGGCCTCCCTGCGGATGAATCTTGCCTTTGCCCTTGTCTTTTTAAATTCTAGGAGGTTCTCTCCTGTAGGATATCTACGGAAAATTCCCCAGGCCTTGTTTTGCATTTTCTTAGCTTGTGTGCACTCCTTTGTCCACCAGGGTTTAAGTTTTTTGTTTAGAACACCGGATGATTGTGGTATAGTTTGTTCGGCTGCCGCGAGTATGCAGGCAGTGATCGTCTCGTTAGTTTCTTCTATGCTTAAACCTTCAAGCACCTCTTTTTCTAGGGCGGCTTTTTCAGTGAACAGCGCCCAGTCTGCCAGATGTAGTTTCCAACGGGGTGGCCGAGATGGAGTAGTAGGAAGGGTTCCTGTTAATTTTATGATAGCGGGCATGTGGTCACTGCCGTAAACATTGTCTATTACGCTCCACTTAAAGTCACAAAAGAGCGACGGAGAGCACAGCGCTAGATCTAAGCAGCTCGTAGCTCCTGTGCTTGGGGAGCAATAGGTGACACTACCAGTATTTAAAAGACATACGTCATTGGTCAGGATAAAATCTTCGAGGATTTGTCCTCTGATGTCGGTTGTACTGCTTCCCCAAAGCGTTCCGTGCGCGTTAAAATCCCCAGCTATGACAAACGGTTTAGGCAGTTGGTCCAAAATTTGTTCTAAATCCTTAGCGGTAAAATGCGTATGTGGAGGAATATACAGGGAACATATGGTGACAGTTTTATGAGCTAAAATCGTGACGGCCACGGCCTCAATGTGACTGTTGACGGCAATCTCTCTCGCTGCGATGCCGCTTTTAACAACGATAGCCACACCACCAGACAACCGGCTAGCGTGAACACGGTCGCGTCGTACTACAGTAAAACCGTTAAGAAAGTTCTTGTGTTTTTCTCCCAGATTGGTTTCCTGTAAGCACATGGCCATTGGACAGAAGCTACTTAGCAAATCTCTTATGTCACCTATGTTATGAATGAGTCCTCTACAATTCCAGTGGACAACAAAAGCCATTTTGTAAAAGGAGATTCAGAGGATAAAAGCAGATAGAAAGGATATAATAGCAATAAAAACCTTGAGGTGACATGCCTGTAAAGGCATTAGTGAGAACAAAAGGAACCATAACCTAAAAGGTTATGGAAGAGGAAATTCGTTTATTTTACAGGGCCTTTTCGAGGCCCTGTAATTGGCGTTTTGTCCTTTTTGGAGCGGTCGATAGAGACTCGCCGCTCCTTCGGCGCTACCTGCGCCGTTTGACTTTCGGTTGCGTCCATAGCTTCAGGAGAAGCGTTGGACAGTCGCTCTGACGAGCGATCCGTGGGCTTTCTAAGCTTCGGCTCGGGAGACGAAGCCTTCGAACCGACTACACCGGACGTCGACGGGGCTCCCGCAGTATGCCCGCTGCCCTGGCTCGTGCCAGTGCACGTCGATGCCTCCGGTGGGGCCGTGTTGACTGGGCGCAGGGCAGCCTTGGCTGCTCCCGCTGTGGGGGGCAAGCGATGGTCGCTCCAGCACGCTGTGCGTAGCTTGGGCGGCCGCCTGCTGCCATCGTGGTGCAGCCCCCCTGTTGCACCGCTTCGGCAAATGATTTGCTTGGATAGTAGGGAGAAACACGAAGCCTTGCTTCGCGGAAACTAATGTTGTGTTTGACTTTCACGGTGATAATTTCTTTTTCTTTTTTCCATGCTGTGCAGGATCTGGAATAAGCCGCGTGTTCCCCATCGCAGTTTGCGCAGTGGGGTTCGGCCTTGCAGTCATCGTCTGTGGAGTGTCCTGTGGCACCACACCGTGCGCAAGTAAGCTGCCCGCGGCAACTCTGAGAAGCGTGCCCGAATCTTTGGCACTTGAAGCAGCGCCGCGGATTAGGGATGTAGGGTCTCACCGGCAGTTTCAGGTACCCGGTCGCTATTTCATCTGGAAGTGTGGAGCACCCGAAGGTCACGATTATGTGCTTTGTGGGGATTTCTTTGCTTTCTCTCCTGATTACGATACGCTGTACGTGCACGACCTTTTCATCCTTCCAGCCTGCCAAAAGTTCATCATCAGTTAGGTCTATCAGGTCATCGTCAGACACAACACCTTTGACGGTGTTCATCGTTCGGTGAGCAGAGATTGTTACGGGCTTGTCCCCAAATGCTACTATGTTTGCTAGTTTCTCAAACTGTGTCTTGTCTTTAACTTCTACCAGGAGGTCCCCACTTGCCATCTTGGTGGCCTTGTAGCCACTCCCGATGGTGTCGGTGAGGCATCTGGACACAAGGAATGGAGAGATGTTGCGGGCTTTTTTGTCTGGGTTCTCGCAATGAATCACGTGGTACTTAGGAAAGTGGTCTGGTTTTTTCAAAAGCGGTAGTGCGTTTGCATCGGTGCGCCACCTTTTAAGGGGGCGATCAGTGGAAAAGGGGTTTCGTGATCCCATAGAAAATACTAGTTTGTTCGGTAATGGCGCCTACCACCCACCACGGAGCCCAACAGGGGGGCGTGGCAGAACATGTAACCAAGTCTGCACAACGCCAGTAGTACGCCACTGCTATAACCTAATATATCTACCCAAGGTTGGATATTTACACTAGGTTAACCCTTGCCGCCGAGAAACGTGGAAGTAAAATGAAGGGAGGAGAAGACAGGAAAGATTAAAAGTGAGAGAGAAAGACGAAGATGTAGGGAGAGAGAGATAGGAAAAGGCGACTGCCGATTTCCCCTGGGTGGGTCAGCCCAGGGGTGCCGTCTACGTGAAGCCGGGGCCAAAGGGGTGTGTTGCCTCTGCCGGGGGGCCTTAAAGGTCCAATCACCCGGCGTTGGCTCAACCCCCCAGGATCCCCTTTTCCCCGGACACGGCTCAGCCACGCACGGCTAGGCGTGGGAGGGAGTCGAAACCCCCCGTTAGCTCGGGTCCGTGGTGTCGCCACACACCAAACGCCTGCTCGCGCAGACGCCCCTGCGGGGTGGCGTATATCAAGCTAGCGAAACGGCCGCGAGCGTGCCATGAGCGTGGCATGCAAGTCATGTTGCACATGACATGTCATGATTTCCATTTTACCACTTGTCATTTATGCTCGTCGTACAGTCACGTCATTCAATACCAAATTTGGTGTATGTCAAGCTAGCGAAGCGGCCGTCAGCGCACCATGAGCGTGGCATGTAAACCATGTTGTACATGACATGTATGTCATGATTTGCATATTACCACCTGCCGTTTTGTTGGTCATGCAGAAATGTCGCATCGCACCAATTTTTGGATATATCAAGTTAAGAGAACGGCCTCAGGAGCACTACAGCCATGGCGTGTAAATAATACTTTTCATGACAAGTTAATAACGATTTTCATGATATGACCAGTAATTCGTGTTCGTCATAGTCATGTTCTGCAATTCCAATTTTGGTATAAATCCCATGAACTATACGGCCAGTGGAGCACAAAGTCGTAGGCGGCTATATAGATACGCTCTAAGTCGCTAAGTTCGCTAAGAAATGCTTCGCATTTAAGATGGACGGCTGTACTTACGTACGCACGCGTGTGTGAGTGCATGTGTTTGTGTGCTCACAACACTCCTGAAGCTCACTCGCAGGAGTCGCAGGGGCCTTACATCGCGATTGATCACACTAGCATTACAGTGAACTCATATAACTATTACTCTGTAGTAGCGTGTTGGTGGAGCCAAGCAACAGCGACCGATTTCAGATGATTTCAGATGTGGCGCCTGGTTGTTGGCCGCGCACGACGAACCGCATAGAAGCTAACTCTTTTGATAAGATGCTGCGCACCAAGGCAAACAAGATGACAGAAACAGACGTTTAACAGGTCTGCGAGGTAGACCCTGTACGAGCGCTGTTCTCAATCGAAGTTTGTTGGGAGCACGCAGAGCGTTTAAAGAAGAAATGAACAAGCGAAGACAACACCGCACATTAAAGGTTGTGAAAATATAAAGCTATCTCGCAATGCACGCCAAGCTTACAGAAAGCTCTCTAAAAAAATTACACCATCCCCCGCTAAAGGGAACCATGTGTAGATGTGAAGCAGCGGGCGCTAACGCTTACACTGGCGGCGGCGTTGACGCTGGCGCTCATCGCAGCGTTGCGCAGGAGAGAAAACTGGGGAGGCGCAAAGCACGCAGTGATGTAGCGGTGTTTCCTACTGGAACATGGCAATGGCTGCTAATGGGCAATGAGAGACAGAAGACTCCGACTGGACACAGAGACCCGCACTCCGCTTTTAGTTAACGCGCACGCTGCGAATTTTTATTGTTCAACAGCGCACAGGAGAAATCTCCCACCGGCACCACCTTGCAGGTCGAAATCCATTGCCATATATACGGAGTGGCCAGTGAACGGTTGTGCAGCGCGAGCAGTCGGTTTTTTTCAACCAAGAAACTCGCTAGCAGACGCTGCCTGCGTCGGCGTCGCGAGGCGAGAGAGGGGGGAGCGTAGGAGAGGAGAGAGAGGAGGGTACGCGCATGCGCAGTGGGAGTGTGGACGACGCGGGCAGGGATGCCTAGAGGAGAGAGGGGGAAGCGTAGGAGAGGAGAGAGAGGGGGGACGCGCATGCGCAGTGGTAGTGTGGACGCCGCGGTCTGGTATGCCTAGAGGAGAGAGGGGGAGAGCGTAGGAGGGGAGAGAGGAGGGGGAGGCGCATGCGCAGTGAGGGTGTGGTTGCCGCGGGGAGGGATGCCTAGAGGAGAGAGAGAGGGGAAAGGAGGTATTTTATTTTTTTTGAAAGGGTTTGCGCATGCGCAGTAAGGGATGTCACGCCGCACACCGGAATAAGCTCGACCATAAGATGCTTCACATCTAAAACAATTCTTCGGTGCCAAACCTGAATATAAAAGTGTGACTGATCCACACCCTTCTTTCTTTGATGAATGTCCGCCTCGGTGGTGCAGCAATAATAATAATTATTGGGGTTTAACGTCCCGAAACCACGATATGATTATGAGGGACGCCGTAGTAGAGGGCTCCGGAAATTTCTGCCGCCTGAGATTCTTTAACGTGCGCCTAAATCTAAGTACACGGGCCTCTCTGCAAGCATTTTGGCCCCCACCGAAAATGCGCCCTCCACGGCCGGGATTCGATCCCTTGACCTCCGGGTCAGCAGTCGAACACTATAACCACTAGACCACCGTGGTATAGTGGCTACAGTGCTCGGCTACTGAACCGACGGTCACGGTTTCGATACCTGCCGCGGCGGTCGCATTTCGGTGGAGGCGAAATGGTAGACGCCTAGTACACGTTAAAGAAGACCAGATGGTCTCCCTCCCAAGTACTGACCGAGCCCAGTTAACCTTATCACATATTTATGCTAAATATGCAGACCATATTCACGTCTATACCGATAGATCATGTTGGAATCAGAGTTGCACGTCGGCATTCTTTATACCTGCATGCCAAGAGAAAAAAAGCTTTTAGCCCAGCCACTTTACAACATCCATAACCATAGGCATGCACAGGGTTCCCCTTCAGAGGGGGGCGAAGGCTCGTCGCAGCGCCCCCCTCCCTATTAAGTCAATGCATGGGGCACACTTTGCGCCCCCTTTCTTAGATGACTAGAGGGGGGCGGCCGCCCCCTCTGCCCCCCCCCTCGTGCGCACGCCTATGTCCACAACGGCAGAACTTTACGCAATACTCGGTGCTTTGCGTTTCATATGTCGGCAGCCAGTTCCTCTTCCCTGGTAGTTCTCAATGACTCACAAGCCTCGTTAGTCTATTCAAGAGGAGTAGGAAACAAAAGTAGCATGCTGACTTACGAAATAAAAAAGACATACGCCATAGCGAGAGCTTTAAACCACAGCACAACATTCCAGTGGCTTCCAAGTCACTGTGAAATCACAGGAGATGACACAGCTGATCGCGCGGCACATGCAGCGCATTAGGAGACTAATTTATCACGACTACCTATACCGACGAGTGATGTGCGATGTATACTGAATAAGCTGTGCTGTACATTGTCCAAGGAAACTTGGTTCGCAAGTGGTGTACATAACTCTCAATTATGTAGCATTGATTCCGGCGTAGAATTTTAGTATTCCGATAAAGGTTAGCCGATCTGTAGAAAGTCATTCATAAGCTTCGGCTAAGGCACAGCCTTTACGAAGGCCTTTCTGTATAGAATAAGAAAATCTGACAGAGCGATTTGCTCATGTCGGAGAAGCTGAAGAAGACATAGAGCACCTCCTTCTACATTGTAAAAGTCCTGATGCTCCTCGAAAGAAACCTTTACAGAAACTGAACTGTTGGATAAACGACCCCCATCAATAGGAGAAATCTTAGGCCCACGGCCAAGATAATTTACAAAACATTATTGCACGCACAGAAGAGCAATTTTCGGAGGAATCAGAAATATCTCAAAAGTACTACACCTCATAAAAGTTTGTTCGCGTTATTGTTAACAGGTATACTTCCCAAGTGACTTACGATCGGCTATCACAACACTCTAGTGAACTTTTATGTTTTGTGTGTACATTTCACTTGAGTGAATACTTGTGATTGGACATACTTCGTACTGAAGAACATGGGCTGAGTGCGTGAGTGTTGTACCATGTACCTTTGTATAGCCTTGTGTTTGTTTACTACTTTGCGACGGCAGCTATTGTGCACGAGAGGAGAAGCAGCCGGCGCCTTGCATTGGCACCAACCTCTCTTTTCATACATTTGTAGCGAAGCTTTGGAACTATACAGTGGGTCGTCATCTCCAGCGCCTTCTAGTGGGTCGCCCTCTTCGAAGAGACAGAGCAGCTCGTGCTGAGAGTCGGTCCCCGCCTTGGCTGTCGCTGTCGTGCATCGTCGCCGAGTGTCCGCCAATAAACTTCTTAACACATTTAATATTAATAAAAAAAGACCAGATGGCCTAAATTTGCAGAGCCCTCCACTACGGCGTGCCTCATATACATGCCGTAATTTTGGCACGCAATATTCCAGATATTGTTATGTTATTCCTATTATCTGAACGGCATTCATTCACTCCACTCAAGCGTTTGACCCTTCTAACATTAAACGCGTCTACTTCTTCCTGTCCACGGTTGTGCACTTGCCAAACCCGCAGGAGAAACTACAGTGGCAAAAGAAATGTTGAGCGAGGAACATCTCTAGAACCGACGTTTCTGCATCTGGTAGTGCCTTTATCAGAACGCCGTAGGTCCTGACGGAAGGTACGTCCGATTGTAAAAACGTTGGCTGCAGTGACATTCCTTGTTAAGCCATTTCATCACTTCAAACCCCGACCTTTCTCTGAACTTCTGTTATGTTGTGGTATAGACATGTGTCACAGCGCCACTACAGCCCATGTGTTCCGTCGCCGGTCATTCCATGTGCCTAAGCCTGCCGAGCAGAAGCAGCGGAATATACAGATTGCCTGCCTACCAGTAAGTTCTGAAAACCTAACAGTCGTTTCTTACTAATACAAGCTGTGTGCCGAGCACCATGCGTTGTCGCCACACCTGTACACGTGTATAAACGGAGTTCAAATAAGTTTCGGGCAGAATACAACGTTTGAACAAGGTCCACACACCCCTGATTTCGTGAGGGTCTTGGTGACGATGGCATTGACATGCTCTTTTGATTGGCGCAAGAACCGAGTGTGGCTAAAGAGCGCCATGAATATTAACGTGGTGTTTTGTGGTGTTTTACTGTGACCAAATGTTTATGATGATATGATACAATCTGGCTGTAATGTGGCCTAAGACTACGCGCTCTATGAAAGCGTAAAATACATATCACGTAGATTATGAAGGGTCTGTCTTCGGCTGCCGTAAACACATTCGAAAAAGGTGTACGTTTCTAAAAACTGTTTATTGGTCGACGTTTCGATCGGAGACCGATCTTCATCCACGTCGACCAATAAACAGGTTTTTTAGAAGCGTACACCTTTTTCATATATATATATATATATATATATATATATATATAAAATTGTCATGAGCGCACGAAAGTACGACAACTTTAATTAGTTCCAACGTTTCGGCCAGACCCCGGCCGGAACGTTGGAACTAATAGAAGTTCTCGTACGTTCGTCCACTCAAGCCAAATTTTATTAACCACTGGATCCACAGACGACACTTGCCTGATATATGTATAGTGACCGTAGCATAGGGAGTGGACAAGTAAGTGCTTGAATGAACGAGAAGCGGGTATGATGCTAAAATGTCGGAATGTGGAAACACGGCATGTGCCTCCTCTAGGACATTGAGCTCAAAAGCCAGGAGGCGCGCGTTCAACCGGAACTACCGCATAATCAGTATTTGTTAGGGAGCCGTGCTACAGATGGCCTACAAATACGGGCCTTCATGACGCCGAATGCCTTTGTTTAAACGTTGATTCGACGTTCAGGCCTCTCTCCAATACTCAATAATCATCGCCTCAAGAGACACATATTCAAGCATTTTGCCAAGCTTCTCCCGAAGAGCGGATGACCCATCGTCCGGCGCAATGAACACGCGGAAGCTGTTCTTGCACGTGCTCCTCAGGTTCTCAATGAGCGCCATCACTTCAAGGCTGCCACGAGGATCACGTTCGTCCAGCATTCTCTGGCGTGGAAGCAACATGTTTCTTCCGTGTACGCTGTATTGAGGCTTACCGTTCGCATGTTCAACGCAGACAGGGTGCTCCTGCAAGAACTTGTACATTTCTTGCTGTCGCTGGACGAGTAACGAAGCGTTTCCACATCCATCAACTCGCGTCAGTTCCGCCAGGCATGCCTTGTAATCCCGGACTGCCCTGAAAAAGACGGCACTGATGAATCAGCACTGATGAATCAGCTAAGTTCCGCCGAGCGCGGCCTTTGCGCCATCTCGCTGGTAATGCTGAAAACACGCTGAAAACTCTCTGTATATAAATAGGGTCTTTTAGCAAGTTACGGAAATACGGTACGGTATTACCGTAGCGCTCCTCCTCTCCCGGTCGTCGACCTTTTGCCAGTGAAGGCACCCCAACAACACAAAAGCTCTTTCAAAAGTTACTGTGGGGTTGTCACGCCTCGTTGTGGCATGTCAGCCTACGCATTGTTAACGAGGAACCTGTCGTCCGGGGGTACGCACTGTCACTGGAAAGGAGGAGCGCGACCATACTGCCTTACCGTATGTGCGTGCCGTATTTCCGTAACTTGCTAAAAGACCCTAATAGCTCGCCGTTTGAACGTTGAAGGACGTGCGCTTTCGTGGCTCAGCGGTTAGCGCCGCGCGCTGCAGAGCGAGAGGTGCCTCGTTCGATGCCGCCCGTCGGAAGCATTTTTCTGAATTATTTTTCTTTGTGGCTTTTATAAATAGATAGATACATATACATATACGGGGCATGACGGCAATGGCAGCGGGGACGCCGACGGCGAAAACCAGCCGAGAGTGTCCATATAATTGCTATCGCAATAAAAACATGTTTGATCCCTCCGTCATAGGAATCGGTATTACATGAAAGTAACGTGTCTTTACATAAGTAGCTCAATGTTTACTGTACACTGATATAAGAGAGCTTGCACAATGCCCATTGGCATTTGGCAGCTATAGCACCGTTTAACGTGGATGTACCCACGTTGACGCTTGGTGGTACATCTCCATCCCGACGACTAACGTCCATGATCAATGAATAAACAAAACCTTGTGGTAGCTGTAGTAGTAACGGTGAGTGCTTAATCAGAGAAAATGGTGTGACAACCAGAAGAGCGTCGCTGATTACACGCAGAACTTGGGCTAAGGTCGCTGTTCCGAGGCATGTTAAGGAGTTTTTGAACACCAGGGCTGGACTAGAGGGAAACGCAACGCGCGTCGTGTCTCCCCCCGTAGCCGGGCCGCGATTTTTCTCGGGGCGGGCGTAAGCGGGGGGACGCTGTGTTACAGCCAGGCGAGGCAGCCACGCGTCGCACAGCTTTTTTTGGTATGGATGGATGCTACGAGCGAGGCGGACGCTTGGGCTAAGGTCACCACCTGGCGGTGTGTTAAGGCGCTGACGAAATTGCGCTTCTCTATTGCAGGCACACCGAATGAGACAAACGCGTAGCAGCGACGGATCAGCTGCTTCAGGAGCTAATTGCGGAGGCCACAATAATGATGCATCGCTTCACTTTACCCCCCCCGCCCCCCCCACCAGAATGCGACACCACCCCGCCGACCAAGAGCGCTGTGAGAGGAAAGTGAGATATAAAAGGCGCGTTTGTAAAGACACCAGAATGTGTGACGGCGTCACAGTGTATAGTGCCCGGCACCTAGAGTCGCTCACCGAAATGTCGTGGGTTCGACTACCGCTGACGGAATTTTTTGTTTATTTGCCATCTGATCGTGCGCATTTTTTGGTGGACAACGGCAAAAACACTGTCGTTGTTAACAGATGGAAATAAAGAAAAAGCAAGCATCGCGTCGTCTAGTGCCCAGATAGCGCACCAATTTGTGATTGCTCAGCAATTCGCGAGTCCGCACGACTTCCCGCGTACAATTTTATGGGATTCATGCGGTACAAAAGCACTGACGAATGCTATATGCAAGTAAAACGAGGTGACTTTCAACTGAATAGGTCAGACGATAACATTTAACTAACCTACGTGGCTACAGAAAACCTCGCGAAGCTGATATGATTACGCCATGGTGGGCTATCATTGAAAGCGCCAGTTGCCACGTATTTTCACGAAGGCTTCGCGTCTCGCAAGAACGGAAGAACGGATCAGCTGATTTATCGCGTCACGGAGGGCCCGGTTTGTTACTGATGCAGGAAACGTGCAATGTCGTGTCCGTTTCTTGCTAAAGCGTTTACACAGAGGCTAGCACAGCCGAACAAGGGAGCAATCGCGTAGTGCTGTCATAGTGACCCTCCTCGAGAGGACGCTCCTAAATTCCGCTTGGTGGCGCGACAGTCTATGGGCATTGCGAATATTGGCCGTATTTCTCGATGTCAGGCGTTTTATAGATACACCAGATAGGATCCTAACGAAGGTAGGTGCTAGCCTTGCTTCCTAAAACGTTCCAATTCTTTGCTACCGCATTCATTGCTTCTTCTTTGAAGCGAAGCTGTTACTCATCATTATTACCGTTATTATTATTAGTTTTATTAGGAAGAGGAAAAGGTTCCTTATCCTGGAATAATGATAATTTTCGTTCTTTTACATGCCGAAACCACGATATGATCGTGTGGCACGCCACAAAAGAGGGCCCCGGAAATTTCTGCCAGAATGGTTCCCCTTACCCTGGAAGCGTGTGTTGAATTGCACTTACGAACAGTCCGCGACCACGCTGAGGTCACTGCCACGCATGCTGGTCGGATGGACCTTGGCGTCGCACTGCCGTAGGCTGGCGGCCAACCTCGTCTCGTCGCAGGTGTTTTCCGCTGCCTCGAGCATACGGAGAGAGACAATTGATCAAGGAGGACTCTCCCGTGCGCTTCCACGTACTTAAGACAGAATTGCATTGTAAGCATCTCGATGTATATCGCAGGGGTAACGAAGGACAAGGACAGACAACACACAGAGCAAAAACTACTTAAAAACGTTTATTTTTATGAAGCACATTTTTTATGGTCGCACAAATTCACGAAGGATGCTGCATCCTCTCTTTTTGTGACCGCACAAAAGTATGTTCTATAGGGTGCTCCAATTAAAAATAACTTCAATACCTAGATCGCAAGCAAATAAATACGTTTCCTATGCAAGTTTTATCATAACCCTCTTTTTTTGCTTTAAGCCAGAAAATA